>CATKRY010000205.1:0-224040 GCA_949775005.1 Orthosia gothica
GTCCGAATCCCCATTTATTTTGTATCTGCGCATCATCCCTTTTTCCTTCATATTTATCTGTTAGACTTATCATCCTTCACACAAACAAGGAATTCATCCATCGTTTCATATTCCTAGGTCTCTTCCTACTGTTATAGCCATCCATACTCAAAACTTTCCTTACGACTATTTCACTCATTCTTTCGTATCACAGGCCCTCTATTGACCATAGCATGACAACCAAGAGCCCAAGTCGGTTGGTTAGTTTTTCACTCTTCTGAACAATGATTTGAGCGGGGTAGTTACCCTGTAGGTGATATCAGAAATTCGCTGAACACGGGGGAATGACCAACCTCCCATAACGCTAGGTGGCCAGAAGTGGACAGCAAAATTATTAGACAAATTATCTTTATTTACATAATAATTGGATAAAGCAATTTTGAACTTTGAAGATGAACTTATTTTTATGCTTTGTATTTTTTTTCTAGTTCTGCTATTTGTATTATTAACTGATCAAACAGCGACACACATGACTTAATCAGGCTTCAAAGAAAGACTTTGAGTTTTGCAATTGGATACATACATACATACATAAACTCACGCCTTTTTCCCATAGGGTTTGGCAGTAAATACAGAACGCCACACACGTTCATGCAATTGGATGTAAGCACATAAATAAAGTAGGTAGTTTCCAAGAATTTCGAGTAAAACCTCAGGCAACAGCTAGTTTTCAAATAAACTCTTTATGCTAAGCAGCCTGTCAAGACCAAATCCGCTTCTGATATTTACCACGTTTATGTAAAACGGACGGGCTTTGATTTTTCTAGCTTCGTTAAATCTCGTCAATTTTATATAAAAGTTAAATATGTACCGAGATGCCCCAGAATTTCACGGTTTTCATTTACAGTTACTTTTCCTTTCATTGAATTACATGAGCTTGTCTTAGTCAGTGATGTTTCCTCAGTTAATTTTATTAAAAGGGATTTCAGCTATTCGAAAACAACGCTTCGAGTTTTGTAAGTAACTAATGAATTATTTATTTTGTATGTACATTCTTAGAGTCCCGTTTTAGACCATTGAGTAATGGTAAAGGAAAAATTACGAAATGAAATAAAATATCCTATTAGCAGGCTTTGAAAAGCATGAAAAGAGTGTATGAAAAGAGGGGATTTTGCTCTGTAAAAAATGTCTTGTAAATACAATATCGGTTCTTATCTAAGTATATAAAAATAATGCTGTTTGGTGGTTATCGCACTATCTGAGAACCTGAATGGATAAGATTTAAAGGGCAAGAAAAATAAAATAATAAACGGAAATAATAAAAAAAAACACGTTTAATGTATGGGAGCCCCACTTAAATATTAATTTTATTCTGTTTTAGTATTTGTTGTTATAGCGGCAACAGAAATACATGATCTGTGAAAATTTCAACTGTCTAGCTATCACGGTTCATGAGATACAGCCTGGTGACAGACGGACAGACAGACAGACGGATCGCGGAGTCTTAGTAATAGGGTCCCGTTTTTACCCGTTGGGTACGGAACCCTTAAAAGGATAAATTATTGAGATTATATAATTATCTTGTTGCCAACATTCAAGTTAAAGAAGCATAAAATATTGATATTAAAGTCACAAAGATAAAATTCTGAATACTAAAAGCAAACAGATGTTTCTACGTCGGTGATTTTTATTCATTTCCAACTTAACTAAGTAAATGCCTTTCCTTTGAATATGTCTGTCCTTGTACAGAAATTAGAATATACGGCAGCGACATAATAGTGAAATATTTTAGGCTTCTACGTATTAGGGCTATCTTTTGTATAGGTAGTCTCTTATGGATGGAATATGTTTTTTGGTATCTGATTTAAATAGCATGACTACAGACATAAATTTAACTAGATAACGCATCTGTATGAAAACCAAGCGTGCCACTTTTTACCCAGCTGCAAGGAAAGGGTTATGTTTTTCGCGCGTATCTTGTATGTATGTATGTAATATTATTTATTACCTTGTATCTTTCAAATCACTTACCGGATTTTTATTTAATTAAGACATCGTTAGATAGGTCTTGGCCACTCAGTTAAAAAAAAGAGACATCGCGGCTTTTGGGCGCCATATTGTAATGGTTGCATTTTTTTTTAATTCGAAACCCATCGAGTGGGGTATCAAAATGTAGGGTTTTGAGAGGTGATTACAAAAATATATACCACTTACATGTTTAATAGTCATTCGAAAAAAAAAGTTATACTAAAAAGTTGTAAATAAAAAAGTTAATAAAATAAAGAAACGCGCCTGCTAAGATGTAAACAAGAAGAAAATCATGATGTGCAGTCGGAGGATATTTATAGTTTTGGTCAGCCTGCTTGCGAATATGTATCCTCCGACTGCATATCATGTTTTTCTTCTTGTTTACATCTTTGCAGTCAGGTTTTTTGATTTTATTAAATTTTTTCACACACAATTTAATAAAAAATTTACTTATCAATTAAAGAAAATATTTCCATTGCATAGGCCAACTTTTTCTGTACAGTTTTTCAGGTCAATATGGCACAACTAGGCATTTTTCTAGATTTCTGTGGATGTCCGGTGCCAATAACGCTAAATGAAACAGCTCAAAGTACGATCATAGCTCGTACTTTTATTCCCTTTTTTGACACGCAAAGTACATACGCGTCATCTAGTTAGATTTATACCTGTGAGCTTGACATAATCTTGAAATATTAAATTCAAAGCGACTCGAGAAAAATTGTGACTGAAGTTTTTTGATAAATCTTTAGATTGCCTCGTTACCTCGTGACCCTTCGCAAATGCTAGAGCAAGAGGCATGAGGTCCTGTATTAAATTCCTTGTTAAAACCCTATAGCACTGCCACAGTGCTATAGTGTTATCCATCTGCAAATTCTAAGTATTCAAAGTCTGGACTTGTGGAGGGGTGATGGCAATAAGCTTACCGCCTGTTATATGGGAGTTAAATATATGAAAAAATATAGGCGCACTGTAGATACACCTCTGCAGTACTCTTCGGCGAATATAAGCGTGATGTTTCTGAGACAGTAGGCCTGTGTCCCAGCAACGGGAACTATACATGTTTATTATGCTTAAGCTTCAGATAGAAATAAACTCCATACATATAAAAAGATAGACCAAAAAAGACCAAAAATAACGATATAGGCCATTCCTACATTGTTGTTTTGTTATTGACATTAAATTATCTATACTAGATAATTTAACGTAGACAGTACACTACAGTAGACATTGAGCGGTTACGCACGGCATCCGATCAGAATCAGATAAATTTAGCCGTAGTACTTTTTGTAGGGGAGGTTACGCACTGTATCCGAACTCCGTCCGTCTGAAATCAGTACATTTCCATTTCCGTTGGAACTCGGATCTCGGATTCGGATAAAGATCGGATGCAGTGCGTAAACACCCGAAGGTAATCAAGTGACTTATTTATCTACACAGTGACAATCAGTCTCAGTTCTAAGTATATGAAACCGTAAAAAAATACAGTACGTATTCAATACAGATTAGAATGGCAATATCGCCGTATTCATAGACAATCCCAAGCGGGTTCTGGACATGATTTATTTCTGTAATAACCATAAATGCATACGAACAAAGGTTTGGAATCACATTTTCATCAACACTTTTGACATTTCCGAGTTTCCATGAAGGTAGGTTCATAGAATTTAACGGTTTATGAATAGAATATAGGACACACCGGACACACCCTGAAAGGTCGATTGTCGGTAAGGTATTGTTTTATGAAGGTATTATCCAGGTCAAATCGTCATCTGTAGTAGATTAATGTAGGTAACGTAGAAACTGCCCAACTAGCCTCCTCGAATAGGTAGGGAAGAAAACAATAGCATAGTTATAAATATGTACACGGTTATAACACGGCAGGCATTTAGACAGAGAGCCACGTTGGTTGAAGAGCGGTTTGGCATGATTTTATTCTTAATTTCTTGTCGATTTGACTAAATTTCATACCCCATTCGGCGAGAAATTTTAGAAATCCAATTCGTACCAAAATTGTTAGGGAAAGTACGAAATTCCGAAAATATATTCGTGTCAAAGACTCAAAGCAATCACTATAGATCTCAGCTTGCGAAACTTTCTATTATTGAATTCAGATTTAGATGCCTCTCATGTTAACGAAAATTTAAAACAGGTCTGGAAAATAAATTCAAACCTGATTACTAGGTTTCTTTGCTATTAAATTGATTTCCATGACCAAGCAGAACGATTTTATAAATCTTATTTTTTATAAGATTTAAAATCGTTGAGCTAAGGCTAAATTTAAAATGATCTCTTCGGCATCCTTAGCTGACCGGTAATGCTTTTTAATTCAGGTTGCTTGAAGTTTAAATAAGTAAATCGTATTAATTACAGGACCTTTTTCAAGACGGAAATATGTTACCGAACGGAGCGGTTTTGTACTTAAAACCACGGCTGTGTAATATTTTCCTGTCACAAACACACGTATTTGTCGTAACCAAGCATTTCCAAGATTCGACATCGTAAGCAATAGTGCCGTAAGCCCTTTTCACTTATTTTTTTGGCAAGGTTACTTAAACTTGATGTCAGCAATTTTGTTTACAAGCAAGTGGTTTTTGCAAACAATTAAGTTTACTATAAAAGTAAAATTTTAAAATTTAGATATCCTACGACACAATTTTATTTCATGCTAGATAATTTAATTAGTAGTAGACACGCTTCGATCGACAATCTATTTGAACATGTAATTATAACACGTCACGAGAAACAGTAAAACGCCCACAACTTTTGAAAGGGCCAACCCGTTTTCATAAAACTTAGCTAAGAACACTCTCGATAAAGTCACCTTTCAAACAAAACACGTAATAATAATCGGTTCATCCGTTTAGGAGCTATGATGCCACATACAGATACACAAACACACAGGCTTTTTCCGTCGCGGGTTAAAATTGTGTCTTGTACTTGCTAGTTCGTGTTTTCTACAGTGCAATTGTTAGAATATAGATACTTCATAACATCATAATTTAACTGACTAAATTGTCGGTTGGCCTCTTTTCTTTGGCCAGTGCAATGCTGCCAGCATTCTGGAAACTTTTCCCATTGACAGCGATGTACATTTTTATAATTAGTTTGTATACATATTTTATTATATTTTAGTGACCTATCCATATATATATATGATTATGTAATTGTGAATAAAATATAAGCAATTTAAAAACCAAAGTTTACATCTCTGGAAATACTGTTCCGGTTATTTCACGAATAAAAAACTACTTACTTTTGTTCAGGAAAATACTCGGTTCTTATAGTATACTACGGCTACTACTGCTACAGGAGCGAAGCCGCGCGAAAAGCTAATTATAAAATATTTCTATACTATTGACAATAACGAGCGGCGAACTATCTTATTTACTACTTTAATATCCTTTTGAGATCGCCCTTGAAGTATAAAACAGGTAGTACCTAAACAATGTTGTTTTGTTGTGTAAATTTAGACTTGATAACCATTTTGTTTTGTTAATTAACAGCTATCATTTATCCTCAAAAAAGACTCCTTGATGCCAAAACTGAACAAAATTATTCTCTTAAAAATGTTAGCCTGACTAGCGTTAACATTTTTTTAATCGAAAGTCTTGTTAGCACAAGACTTTCGATTAAAAAAATGTTTACGTATCTTTTATCTCGTGTACATTTAAGCATCTAAAAAAGAGAATTAAAATATATAGGTAGGTTTGTTTTTGCCATCCGTTGTAGTACTAATGAATAGGAATTAAGATTGGATTTAGGCTGTAAATGAGGGTCACGATAAAGCAATTTTCTTTGTTTTAATAAATAAACAATATTAGACAAAAATGTGTACCTAATTCTATTTAATAACAATATCAATCTAAGGTTAACATTCTGATTTCAAAGGATTGATCGACACTGTGCGTGACACTGTGCTGGCTCGTTCTTTGCGCAAAGAATCAGCATTGCCATTCAACATGGCAATGCTGCCTGTCTTCCGGGCACGTTCCCAGATGACAGCGATGTGGTGGAATACTTCGACGGTAGGTGTACCATTCATCATCTGCCTAGCCTTTTCCCAACTATGTTGGGGTCGGCTTCCAGACTAACCGGATTCAGCTGAGAACCAGTGTTTTACATGGAGCGACTGCCTATCTGACCTCCACAACCCAGTAACTGGGTAACAGCGGTACCCCTTGGCTAGACTGGTGTCAGATCTCAAGCGTCTGACTATTCGTAACGACTGTCAAAGATCTTCAAATGACAGCCGGGACCAACGACTTAACGTGCTTTCCGAGTCACGGAGGAAACTCGGTATGTTGAAATGGTCACCCATCCACGGACCGACCTCGTCAAGCGTTGCTTAACCTTAAAGATCGACCCGTGCGGCTGTTATTATTTAGCCACGAGCTCCTCGGTAGGTGTACCATTCTTTTGTATATATGTAAGTAGTTAGGTTTAATATAGTTTACTTGTGTTTAGTGTTTAAGTATGTACGTACATATTTTGTCAATTGGAAATAGAGTTTTTCCCAGGATCTATGGGAATAGAATCCAGACAAACTAACATCTTATCATTCTAATTGTCGAAGGCCCAAAATGTACGGCTAGATATGGTCTACTGAAAGGTCCAGTGGTCAATGCCATTCATTTTGGTCCTCTGACAATCGTGATCGCTGATAAACGTCATGTGTATAAAGCCCTAGGGGTCTAAAACCGTTGATTCAAACTAAAAGCTATTGATAAAATACGAGTGGGTATTCTTGTACCATAATCCATTTTATTTCAAGGCAATAAGTGAAAAAGTTACTCCACTTCAGTAAGTACATTCAGTAATACGTAAAACATTACTTCTCAACAAATATAAATATTTATCTTCGAAATAGGCTTTACATATGTCGTAATGTAGGTATACCACAGAGCACTGAAATATCTCAGCGGACACTACTAGACTTCCAAACCAATCGTGTTACCGTATGTTTATTAAAAATCGGCCGTGAAAATAAGGGTCTGCCTGAAAAAATATATTCGTTCCATCAGTTTAGATTAGATTTACAAAAACTATTAAACATGTTTTCTTTTGGTTTACAAAATTGACTACCATGAAATGAGTTCAAATTACGCGTGACATTTCACCTTGATACATTTTTTATTAGAAGTTACGTCACAATTTTGAAATTTGATTATCTTTGTATTTTTTTATTGATATGATAAAGCAAAAAAACTCTTGTCCCTTTTTTCGATAATCTGACGGACCAAGCCGCTTTTTTTATCTAGAAAATATGTCTGTTCTTTTATGTTACGATTATTACAAGTTATAGCTCCCTAGTCTCTGCCGGCAAGCGGCAATTCCCTGCTCTATGGTTATAGATATATACTTCAATATTGTTTTCCTCGTAGAGAAATAATCATCGATACTTCGAACAGCCTAGTAAAATCCTTTTACCGATAGCCTTGAGAATACATATCTCCTTATTTTGAATAAGTTCTATATAAATAGTGTTCTAAAAACTGGAAAATTGGATACAGCCCACTATTTGGAGTTTATTTATTATTAAGGAACAAAGGATACACAGATTCGCGGCATAATGAGATATAAGGGTTTGTTTAATAATTTGATACGTTTTACGATAGTAAATATATTCTAGTAGAATTGAGCATCATAACATCACGCCTGTTGTCCCTGTAGGGGCGGGCAGGGGTGCGCTATCGTACACCCATATTTCACCAGTTATGTTTCATCATCATCATCATTTGGACATAGGCCTCCCCCAGGCTCCACCACATTGACCGATCCCTTGCGTCTCGCATCCAGCGCATTTCCGCAACCTAAACAAGGTCATCGGTCCACCTAGTGGGAGCCCTTCCAACTCATCGTCTACCGGTTTGCGGTCACCATTCCATAACTTTTCGGCCCCACTGGCCATCTGGTCTGCGAGCAATGTGCCCTGCTCACTGCCACTTAAGTCTTATTATTAGTTATGTTTCATTTCCATGAAATAGTGGGCGAGTCTATTGCCGTCAACCAGGAGCAAGTCCAGACTCATCATCATCAGCCTTTTTAATGTTCCCACTGCTGGGACACAGGCTGCTTCTCGGGACTGCTACTGAGAAATTACAAATAGAAAACCTCAATAACACTTTCATTAAATTATAAAATATGTTTTTTTCCTGACCTAAGTAAATTTTATTATCAATAATGGTCGAATTTAAAATTAAGTATTTTCACAATTTTATTGTTATCTATTTACTTTTGAACCTGTGATTTTTAATTTTATGTTTTGAATTTTGGATTTTGAATATTTAATATTGGATTTTGATTTTTTATTGAATGAAATATTGTACTTGCATGCTTTGCTCTTTTATATATAATTGTATTGTTTACCAGGCGGGTAAATGATTGCCAAGGTACAAGCAACTGCCTAGTTTGGAAATCAGGGTTTCATAGTTGCTTTTATGCCTTGTTCTGTACATCACACTTAATATTAAATCGTTTTTGTAAGGCCTTGTTATGAATAAAAATGAATTATAAAAAGATGATACTTTGGCTTACACGGGATTCGAATCCAGGACCTCATGCTCAGTAGTAACGCCTGCGACCACTATACATACGAGGCAGTAGAGCTAAAGTCTTTCGAATATTTAAGCAACTCGTAGTGTCTCCAAGCACACAAGTATACGGAACATTTTCTAACATTTAAGTCTGGTGTGGCTTCGATAGGAGCTGCAACAAGACTAAGTGCTCGTGAGTCGTGACAACGGGGGATGTTACACAATCATAAATCTAGGATCATATGACTCGAGGACACGGTGGAGCATACGGTGGAGATCTGCCCCGCTTGGGCGGAGCACCGCCGTGTCCTCGTGGAGGCGATTGGCGGTGGCGACCTCTCGCGTCCGGCCCTGGTCCAGGCCATGGTACGGAGCGAGAGGGCATGGGAAGGTGTCTCCTCCTTCTGCGAAGCAGTAATGCTCGCAAAGGAGGAGGCGGAACGTGTGAGGGAGACGCAAAGGAGACGCCCTCACGCCCCTAGCCACCGCAGGAGACACCCCGGGCGTAGGGAGTCGCAAGCCGATTCCCGGCCACCGTAGGCACGGGCTTGCGGACGGCAAGTTATGGGTAGCTTACCGTCCGATAAGGACCAAGCCCGAGTTTACGGCGCGTAGTGTTCCACGCGCGCCTCTAAGAGATGTCAGCAAAAGTGACGGGGCCTGATAGGACCGATGCCTGTCTGGGTCGCGGATAAATTTGAAAAAGAGTTACCGCAGCCCTGGCGCAAGCAACTGAAGGAACACGGGTAGGTTTTAGTCAGTAAAAGTCTGACACGCCCTCCCGCTTCACCCAGAGCGGGAGAAGTCATTGGATGATTTCCCACCCAAAAAAAATAGACGTGTGGCACTCGGGGACTGCCGCGGTAAAGCTATTGCATAGCATTTTTATATCAACTTATGCAATTATAATGACTTATTTATTTATTTTATTTATGCAGTATTTTTTTCCTTTGTTTTTTTTCTGTTATATTAATTCAAGTTACACTTTTTGAGCGTGGTGACCGATAAGAAAACATTTTTTTTTCTTTTATTAGATAAATGAGAAGTTAATATTGTTCAAAATATTTTTATTATCTTACAATACATGAAGGTTATTCAGGAATATTTATCATTGAAACTATAGGTTTATGGTAACTGAAATAAGAATTATAAGTTTGAGACTTGATATCTTCTAAATGTCTGGAAAATACCGCGTCAATGGTGGTCCCATATTTTGATGTGGATTCTTGTGGATCATTATTCATTTTCAAATTCAATATTTCGAAAGAAAAGTAGTCAACCGCTCTGATAACGAAACAACCATTGCCACCTAGAGGCGAGTTGCTGAACTAAAGAGACAAGCATGATATTTCAAAAAGTCATTAAAAGTTCTGCTATTCATCGATAGATGGCTCGACTTTATCTTCAAAATATCTGGAAAATACCACGTCAATGGTGGTCCCATATTTTGTTGTGAATTCTTGTGGATCATTATTCATTTTCAAATTCAATATTTTCGAAAGAAAATTTATCAACCACTCTGATAACGGAACAACCAATGCCACCTACAGTTCTAAACTTTCTGAATTATTAAATTTAACCAGCGAATATTGTGTCGACATTATCTCAATATGTGAAACAAGACTGAGTGAAAACTGTACGTTAGATACGCCTGGATACATTTGTTACCTAAGTGATAAGGGATCGAATGGTACTGGTCAGGGGGTCGCTATCTTAGTAAAGAATGATATTCCTAATACGTCAATATTTATTCCTCCCATGTATAACCTTGAATGAGTAGGAATCCGCTTAACGTCACCTGAGAGCAATATAATTATCGTGTCCGCTTATAATTCACCAAATCTTCCTTTGGCTTCCATTGATTTGGATATATTATTCGATTTAGGGACAAAAGTGTTAATCATTGGTGACCTAAACGCCAAACATGAGTACTGGCGATGTGATCAAAACAACTCCCGCGGTACGGTACTGTTTGATCATATGGTACTCCATGATTATCAAATGTATGGACCTTCATCTCCAAAATTGGTACATTACAATCACGCACATACTCCTTCTACACCGGATTTACTTCTCAGCCAAAATGTCACGTCTGTGTCTGAACTTTGCACTCTGTCAGCATTATCATCCAATCACCTTCCAGTGTTTTTTTCAGTGGGTGGTGACTTTACCCGACATAGTTTTAAACAATATAGATATTCTGAAGCAAATTGGGTTGAGTACAGGTCTTACTTGGATAAAAATGTCTCATTAACATCTACTACTTATAATTCTATAAATAGTATTGATAAAGCAGTTGACCAACTTCAATTTGCCATTCTAATGAGTCATGAAATAAACGTTCCATCGGGCCCTTCATCTGTTAAGCGCTACACCTTGCCAAGACGCGTCAAAGTCTTAATTTCTACTAAAAACAAACTTAGAAAAATGGCTGCAAAAGAAATGAATCCTATAACTAAGATGCAAATAAACAAATATATAAACATTATTAAAACAAAAATAAAATTCCAAATCCACATATATAATGACAAAATATGGAATGACAAACTTGCCCAAATTGATAATCCATCTACCGATATCTGGCGGATTGTTAAATCTTTGACCTATAAGCCGTCAGTGATTCCTCCTTTAAAGTATGAAAGTGGCCAGTTGACTGCATCCCCAGCTGAACAGTGCAAGTTACTTGCTGACACTTTTCATAATAATATGAGTCTGACTATGAACTGGCCTAGTGATAACATTACGGAGGCCGCCGTCAACAAGTCATCAAATAAACTTGATAACGTTAAAGATTTTACTCCACCAAATCTCGTACGTCCAAGAGAGGTAATCAAATCAATTAGGAAGCTCAAAAGTCGTAATTCTCCGGGAGTCGATATTATACACAACTGCTTAGTAAAAAAAATCTTTCACGTAAATGATTAGTATTTATAACAAAAGTCTTTAATGGTTGTATGGCAATTGGCTACTTTCCTTCTGCTTGGAAAAGAGCCAAAATAATAACATTTAAGAAACCAGGTAAAGATGAAGCTACACCAACTAGCTATCGACCTATAAGTCTACTCCCATCTCTGGGAAAATTATTTGAAGGAATAATATCGGCGCGCTTAGCTAAAGCCACAACCACCTGCTACTGCCTGAGCAGTTCGGTTTCAGAAAGGGTCATTCTACAGCGCAGCAATTAGCCAGGGTCGCGGAGCACGTCACGCACAACCTTAACATGGGTAAATCTACGGGTATGATGTTGCTTGATGTAGAAAAAGCTTTTGATGCTGTTTGGCATGCAGGCCTTATACACAAGCTCTTAATGTGTGATGTACCTATTGGACTTCTTAAGGTTATCCAGGCGTATTTGACTGACAGATCATTCTGTGTACATATCGGCGATACTGTATCCCAACCTAGACCTATACCTGCAGGGGTGCCACAGGGCTCTTTGCTATACTATTCATAAATTACATGCCCAAGCAAGCTCATACTCATCTTGCTTGTTTTGCTGATGACACAGCCTCTTTTACGTCAAGTAAAGACACCGATTTAATAGTTGCACGGCTCCAGTTATCATTACAACTTCTAGTTTCATATTTCACTAAATGAAAATTAAAATTTAATGCCACAAAAACTGAAGTCATAATGTTCACAAGAAAGAGATCATTACCAAAAAGGAACATACTAATAGGCGATACGGTTTTACCATGGAGTGTAAACATCAAGTACCTTGGGGTTATACTAGACAATAAAATGAGCTGGACAAAAAATTTCGATTACCTCCGCGTTAAAGGAATAAAAGCCCTAAACTGCCTACATCCAATTTTAAAACGGCGGTCTAAAGTCAGTTCAAATACCAAACTAAAAATCTACACAACCCTTGTCAGACCATGCATTACCTACGCGGCACCGGTCTGGAGTAGTACGTGTGAAAGCAACAACAGCAAACTACAAGTAGTCCAAAACAAGGCTATAAAACTGCTTTTAATACACCATTTCGGACTAATCTTAAAAACTTACATAGTCAATTAAATTTCCCAACATTAAAACAGTTCATTACAAAACTCACTTATAAGTTTTATCTTACAACTAACCCTAAACATCAAAATCCACTTATTTCTAACATTGGTCAAACACGATTTAATAGTTTAAAATACATCGACGCATATCATCGATACCGTCTCCCACATCACTTACTGCTGTATGAGTAACAAAGACGAAACTACTCGATGACTGGACTTTTTCTTAAGTTCGACACAAATGCAGGTAGATTTACAAAAAATCACCCTCAGTACAAGAAGTTCATTTGCATTTTTATTATTCGTACTTAGTTTCTTAAGTAAAATTAATTGTTAAGTATTAGTGTACTTTGTTACAATGTCTTATAAATAGTTTGTGTTAAAAAGTGCGTTTGTGTCTTACCATTGCGCTGTAAGTACATCAAAAACTGTCTAACGTAAGTAATATGATATCCATGTTTCATAACAAGTTGTTTTGCTCATTACTTTTAGTATACGTAAATGTTTTATATAGGCGCTATAGTCTGCAAAAAACACGCATTTCATATGTTTAAATGCTTTTAGAATAAGGTCTAACTGTCATTAATTTCCTTTTATTTATGTGAAAATAAAGAAATTTCAAATCAATTCCACCTAGAGGCGAGTTGCTGAACTAAAGAGACAAGCGTGATATTTCAAAAAGTCATTAAAAGTTCTGCTATTCATCCGGAATTTCAAAACTCGTTATAGAAAATGGGTTTAACAAACTCTAAGGAGGAAGTGGTCATCGCCCAAACTGCTGGAGTTGGGGTCAATACGGCTCTTACAGAACAATTACACATAACTACCAACATAATTCTGATCGTTTTTTGCATGATTTTGGCAATATATAAACTATATAAGCGAGGCCACGACAAGCAGATTGAGCGGCAGATAGATGCAATGCGATTGAGGAGATATTCGAGTATACTTAAAAGAACTCAGGGAGCTGCAGGCTTTCAGACCCAGTTGGGCAGGCCAGAGGTGGTCGTGTGAGCAGGATCACGATCATCATCATCGTAGTGTCGTCGTCGTGTGATGAAAATAGTGAGTGTGTAATAAAATAGTGTATGTGCCTGTGTAAAATGGTAGTTACTTTAGAGTTCCGCGAGTGTACTCCATACTTTAAATTAACTGTAAGTAGAAATTAAGTAATGCTATAAAGGTTGTTCTCGCCAGTATATTAATAGGTATGAATGTACTGTTAAGTATCGCGCTAAAGTATATTTTTTTTATTGTGTAATAATTATGCCCGTTTTAATGTGTTATGGCCGAAGAATTAGTCTTAATATTAAATGAACTTAAAAGCATAAGGAAGTATTTGATAAAAATCGGTCCCAGTCGTAGGATAGGATCAGTTTTAGACACAAAAAGAAACGAAGCGAATAGCGTGCTAACAAAATACAATAAATATTTGGACGCATACAAATTAGGTAAATTTGCGAAAGAAGAAATATCCTTATATAATCGGATTTCTGAAGAATTCACCAGATTATATTCTGAAGTTATATTATTGTGTAGTGAGCAAACGAAAGAGGAGAGCCCCTCTATTAGTAACATGGCGGGCGAAATATTTAACTTGAAAATAGCATTAAGCCTCTTACCGAGTATGAACAATACTGACGAGAACACTAAACAGTTAATAGAGAGCATTGAATATTATGACTCCTTTTTAGATGAACCTGAATGTAAAAATAAATTAATTCAATTTGTACTGAAAAATAGATTATCACAGCAGGCAAAATTATCGTTGTCTACGAAATATGACACCGTTGACGAACTTGCCAGTAGTATGCGTAAGTTATTATTACCGAAGAAAAGTCATTCAGCCTTGCAGACTAAATTAGTACGGTGTAAGCAGAATAATAAAAGTATTTCGGAGTTTGGTAGAGAAGTATCCGAACTGTATGTGGACATGACGGTTTCGCAGGCCGATGGGAACCCCAATAATTATAACGTTTTAAGACCGTTAAATGAGAAAATAGCGATTAAGAGATTTGCTGACGGGTTGCGAGACCGGCGCCTCAGTACCATTATTGCCGCGCAAAATTTTTCTTCCTTAACAAAGGCCATCCAGGCAGCTCAAGATGAAGAAGTAACATCAACCGGTACCTCGGAGGAGATTGTGGGTATGTACCAACAATTTTATAACTCATTCAGGAGAACTCAGCGCGGACGCCGGGGGCAGCGTAATTTTAGATCTAGGGGTTCAACCCAAGGTGGATATTCACATCAGCAGCAGGATGAGCGGACGCAGGTTCAATCTCATAACAATTCTCGCGGTTACCATAATATATATTACCGTAGTAGGAATACACAGAGCTATAATCGCGGACGAGAAGTACGATCACATTACAATGTAAATATTTTAGGAGTGGATCACGAGGTAGCAACTGATCGTGAGATAGCAACAGAGGATAATATTACTCCAGATGATGCAACTGCGAGCACAATGAATCATTTTTTCCGTGCCTAAAGTCATATACTCGTGCAGTAATTTAAACTAAGTGTCATTTAATATTAACCAGTATAAACATAATTGGTTAATTGACACCGGGGCATCAATTTCTGGAATACAAGCCAATTGTTTGAAAGATTTACAAATTCCATACCATAAAGAGAAAGTAAGGGTCAAAGGTACATGTGGTGATGTGTTCTCTGAAGGATTTGTTTATCTCACTTTAAATCGTAATGCACATAGTTTTCAACATAAGTTTCGGGTTTTTCAAAGGTTACCATGCAAAACGGACGGAATTATAGGTCAAGATTTTCTTACAAAGTATCGAGCCCTGCTAGACTTCGAATTAAATACGATAAAACTAACGACCGAAAATTCGACACATGTCACACTTGATATTGAATGCGGTCTAATAGACAATAGTAATTACCGTTTAATCGCGCCGGCGCGAAGCGAATCAGTGCATTTCGTTAATATTGACATTAATGAAGAGTGTGTGTTGTCAAACCAACAGTTATGTGAGGGTGTTTTCTTAGCTAATACGTTGTCTAGGCCGGTGCAAGGAAAAATTCCTATTCGAATAATGAATACTAGGGACACGGATGTGACATTGAACTATTTTCAAATTAACGTTAGTAAATTAAATGATTACTTCGTTTGCCAATTTGATCAACAAAAAATTAATTCTGATAGAGTAAAGAGCCTGTTTTCAGCATTGAACCTAAAAGGTTTAACAATTGAGGAACAGAAGTCAATTGAAAATATCTGTGCCAAATATTCTGATGTTTTCTATATAAAGGGTGATAAATTGTCAACAACTACGGTATATGAACAGGCAATAGAATTAAAGCCACATAGTAGTCCGATTTATTGCAAACCGTATCGTTTACCATATGCACAGAAATCTGAAATAGATAAACAATTAAAAAGTATGTTAGACGATGGCGTAATTGAAGAATCTAGGAGTCCATGGTCAAGTCCAGTGCTACTTGTTCCGAAAAAACTCGACCACACAGGTACTAAAAAGTGGAGCATTGTAATTGATTACCGTAAATTAAATAATCAGATACAAGATGATAAATTCCCACTGCCAAATATATTAGAAATATTAGACTCTCTGTCTGGAGCTGTCTACGCATCTAGATTTATATCAAGGATATTAACTTTAAAACTTTCGCGTTTCATAATTGAAAACAATATAATTATAACGGGAAATTTAACGAAATAGGTAAACAATCAATCGAAATTATCGCGTTAAATTTCCCGTTATAATTATATTGTTTTCAATTATATCAAGGATTTTTCCAAGTAAGTCTTAAAAATAAAAGTCGGCCTTGTACTGCTTTTACTACAGGTAAAACCAATATCAGATGATGATGTCCACAATATGATGTGATTTTGCCTTTTCAGTTTTGCTACTGTCTGTCATACCTATTCTAAATTCAAAGGCATAATGTAAGTACAACGAAAGGTGAACTGCAGATTTTGTACAAAGTATGCTTTGCTTGTTGTTCGGTTATAGTATTTGTACTACTTATTAACCCAACTAAGCCGTTTATTTTCATGTAAGTGTACTATTTTTAAAACTTCGGATTTATTAATAATCTCAATAAAATATTTCAATAAATAAACGTCATAAAATCGTACACTAAACGCAGTTATATATAAAAAAAAAAACTGGTTAAAACTTTTAATGCCCAAGTTATAAAAATCTAATAATTGAAAAAGGGATTATTTACCATATTAACTAACAATTAAAACAAAAAATATCCCAAAAAAAATACTATATAATTAACAAAAAAATATATAACTTAACTTTTGGAAGTCGGTGTCTTTCGTAGGTACAATTTTTTTGCGATATGGACACCGACTTCCAAAAGTTAAGTTATTTTTCACTTTGTAGTTTTTCATTTGGAAGTCGGTAGTTTTTTTTTGCAAAAAAGATTTTTAATTTTCCCTTTTTAGTTGTACCTACCTAAAATAGGCAAGTTGTTTAGTAAGGTACCTATAACGCTAGAATAGATCACCCGAATAACATGATACTTGAACATAACCAATGAAATGAGAGATCTGCGTACCCCTTTAGTACGTACTGGCGTGATGTTATGTTATGAAATGGTATATACAATAAACAGACATGCGATTGCAGCAACTCCGAATGATTTGCCGTTATTTATTGAAGAGTTCTGTTGTATATCTCCGAAGTTCTTCATCAGATCTTCACCAAATTAAAATGGGACCAATTTAGAAACATACTCTTTCAAACGAAAAAAGAATTTTCAAAATCGGTCAACAATTGAAGGAGATATCGGTGAACAAACATAAAAAAAAAAAAAAAAAACATACAAGAAGTCGAACATAGAACCTCCTCCTTTTTGGTAAGTCGGTTAAAAATTAGTTTTATTAGCGGTACGAAATTCCCATAGGGTACTTATTATTTGTTTACTTAGGACTTTATAAATGTACGACCTACTAGTTACTGTAAAGTCCCATATCATACAAACACAAGTGAGCCTTCTGTATCAAGTGGTCAAGCTCGCATCTGCCATCTGCCAATCAATTAAGTCATGAGGTTTTTCTGGAAGTCGAATATTATTACGAAACCCACTGTAGATGCGGCCTGTTCGTAGCAAGCTACGAATATGTGCAACGAATTTCGTAGCAAATTGCGTAGCAACAGAGCCTAATGTTACTATGGTAAAGGTGACTTTTAAACTAAATATAGATTTGCTTATCTTAGGCCTACATGCGGCAAAGATTTAATTCAGAGTTAGTTAGTTAGCTTCAACTAGCTTCATAATTTGCTGGGCTATTCAACCATTTGAAGGTATGGTTTAGTTGAAATAAAAGATTTTAAAATTGATTGAGTTGCGCGATGTTAATGTACAAATATGTCATACACAATTGGCCGAGTTAGCTACTAACTCGGAGTTAATAAGTTTACCCAGAGTGGCGCAAATGGGCCTTATATATTTAATTATCTGGTGTCCCGCGGCCTCATTGCCGTGACCTTTTGCATAAGTACCATGACTTTTCCGGGATTAAAAGTAGCCTATAATATTCAGCGTAGTGTAGTTTTCTAACAGTGAAAGAATTTTCCAAATCGGATCAGAACTTAAATAGATTACCTGCTACATACAAACTTTATGTAAGTATTAGCACTGCCGCCAGTTACATACTTTGTGGTATTAGTTAGGATCAAGTGTTCTTGTCAGAGAAAAGTTAAAAATTTAAAATCATCATATAAGTTCAAACAAGTTTGTTAGAAATTTTCTCATACCACGAAATATGTTGGAAATATTTTAGTTTTATATATCTTGATTAAAGGCGACTAGAACTTGGAAAACATTGATGAATAATTACAGTTTCTGTGAAATATTGAGAAATTAAAGTTCGTGTGATCGTTGATTGCGAATCGAACGGATACTAAGTTATGGTGACTTCGAAAATATTTTACTGATCAAGATCATAGATTTACATTTTATTTTTGGTGTGGAAAATAATATCCAATGACATCGTCCGCTCTGGGTGAAGCCGTAGCGCGTGTCAGACTTTTAGTGACTAAAACCAACCCGTGTTCCTTCAGTTGCTTGTGCCAAGGCCGCGGTAAATCACTTTCAAATTTATTCGCGACCCAGACAGGCATCGGCCCTAGCAGGCCCCGTCAGTTTTACTGACATTCCTTTAAGGCACGTGTGGAACACTACCCGCCGTCGACTCGGACCAGGTCCTTATCGGACGGCAAGCTACCCGTTACAAGCCGTCCGCAAGCCCGCGCCTACTGTGGCTGAGAATCGACTTGCGTCTTCTGTGGTGGCTAGGGGCGTGAGGGCGTCTCCGTTGCGTCTCCCTCACGCGTTCCACCTACCTTCGCGGGAATTACTGCTTCGAAGAAGGAGGCAACAGCTTCCCATGCCCTCTTGCTGCGTACCATAGCATGGACCAAGGCTGCACGCGAGAGTTCGCCACCGCCGATCGCCTCCACGAGGTCACAGCGGTGCTCCGCTCAAGCGGGGCAGACCTTCTCCGTATGCTCCACCGTATCCTCCGGGCGATCGACACAATGGTGACACACCCGGGCATTTCCTATCGCCTTATCGTGAACAGGAACCTCCCGAAACAAAGATGATATACTTGTATTTTCAATTTAAATAGTATAATCACAAAGTTATGAGAGATAGAATTAACTTTATCGCACACCATAATACCACAGCTCGTTCATCTTCTATTTTGCCACTTTTCGTTACTCAGAGTCGATAACACAGTTTTTTTTAAATTATTTCCTCATTATTACTCTTTTCTTAATCTATGGCTGCAATGATTAATTGTATATTTATCTTAATGAATAAATAAGTAACACATTACACAGGTATTAACTAAAATGCTTGCAGTTTATAACGTGTAATGCATTCATAATATAGCATAAAATATTATTCCAGTTATACAATTTTACAAAGCCAATATAGCAAAGCATAATTATTATTTCATAGAGAGAAGCCCTAAGGTTAACCTAGACTAGACTAATTAAGTTAAAGGCAAACGATAAATCCACACAAACGATCAAAAAATACATAAGCCTGCGTCTTCGTCGATAAAATCCAAGCGGTTTATAGCTTATAGATGAAGGATCGTTCGTTCAATAGAGAGGTTCGATATTAAATATTGAATCCTCGTGCTCTCAACTAACGTAATTCAATTTAATATCTACAGTTTCTAACTAAGTTTGTCGACGGCCCTTTTCTGTAGAAGTAAGTTTTAGGAACAGGAAGAAACTCTATCTAATAAAAGAAAAAGTGATGAATCGTATCTGTCTTATGTATGCAGTGGATTATTGTGCCCAATTTTAATTCCTGTTTTGGTGTACAGTTAGTTAACGGACGATTAATAAATGTTTTTTTTGGACACAGTTAAATTAGCACATGTTAGATGGAAAGACTTAGGTATTAGAAGTTCGGAACGTGTTAAACCCTATTTAATTTTTAATTGTTATTAAATTTTTAATTGTTTGGCAGGTTTTCGGGCTAAACTAGGGTTTGAAAAATGCCTACTTAATTTCAAATTATTCAATCAGAAATCGGGGATGAGGTACAACCTCGGTAATTCAGGATTAGGACTCATGGGTAAGGGTTAGGTTAGGAACATTTAGGGAACATTTCACATTAAGAAGAAAGCTTTAAATCCAAACATGAGTATTTTACGGCGACAATAACACATCTTTGAAATAGATGACTGACTATGAATCTGTTCTTGTACCGATTCGAGATTAAAAGATTATGTATACAGCTCTTACCCAATTTACTATCTAGTTGTGAATTCTATTGTCAGGCTAGCTTCACAAATACTGCGCCATTTTATACAGCATATACGAGGAAAAGCGGAAGCGGGCCTTGCGGATTGCCCTTTTAAAAAAGAAAACGCAAGACATAAGAAACTACAGGCCAATCAGTCTTCTAATAAGCACTTATAAACTCTTTGCTTCAATAGTACTGAAACGAATTACCCAAGAAATTGACAACGCACAACCTATAGAGCAAGCGGGCTGCCGGTCAATTTTCAGTACAATCAATCATTTACAGTCTATGAACCCCTCCACGAGGCGTTCATAGATTACAGCAAAACCTTCGACAGCATTATTCACAGCTCCATCTGGAAGGCCTTAAGTCTCTAAAATCGACCAGAAATATATCAACATAATAAAAAAACGTGTATGAAAACCGTACAAGCAACGTAAATCTTGAGACAAGTGGAGAACCCTTCAAAATACAAGACCGACAAGATGAGACAGGACGACCCGGTGTCACCAAAACTTTTTATAGCGGTTCTTCCAGACATTTACAGCAAAATAACACAAACAAAAAACAAAATAGTACAAAGAGGCGTACTGATAAAGCACCTCAAACATCTAAGATTTGCAGACGACATTGCGATACTGGCTGAAACACCTAAAGACGACATTGTGCAGGCGGTGGAGAGAGATTACGTCGACCAGAGCAAGGATAGAGAAAGGTGGAAAAGGTTAGGGGCCTATACACAAAATGGGGGCCATATCCTATAAATAGTAAAAATATTTTAAAATTACTTTTAACTTTAAAATGTAAAATTAAGGGTTATGGCATAAATGGCTTTATTATTATAATTAAGGCACATAACATACAATTATTCTTATGAGTGTTTATTTTTTTGGAACTCAAAACGTTGTACTTTAGGCACCTCGTTATAGAGTGGGTTTAATTTAAATGAAGATATATTTTACTTGGTACTTAGTCTTATGGTCTAAAAGTTATTTTGGTGAGCATTTAAATTGTACCCTTATTATAATACGGGGAAAAAGGAAAGGTTTGTGTAACGATTGTAACAGGTGGTTCCAAAATGACGTAAGTTTGTGTAGGCATGTTATGAGTATTGCAAAGGGCATCATAGAATCTGGACTTAATTTAATCTATTGGCATGTCAGTTTCTGTGACAAAAAACACTTTTTCTTTCTTTTTTTACAAAAAAAGTAAGATTCCAATAGAATAACTTATTCTCGTCATTAATTTCTAGCGGAAAATAAAATTGTATGGTCACTCTCCAGGCTGTTGTGCGAGTTTGAAAATTACCTACTGTTTTCAGCGATCACCACGATAAACTAGCTGTAGATATTGTGAAATTCTTCAAATATCTTGCTTTATGATCCAACTCTCAAGCTCATGAAGGAGAAGCGTGAGATGATCCTGCAGTCTTCAGACGATACGTTGAAATACCGGCAGCTAAATTAACGACTTAATCTAGACGGATCTCAAAGTCCATGAAAAGCGACCACCGCCGCTTTAATACCGAAAGTATTAAAAGCGATTAAGCAGAATAAGGGCTCCAAGGTCTTTGCAAGATACCTGACTATTGGGCAGAGCCAACTCACAAAACTGAAAAACGGTGATGGCAGGGTCGTATCCGCCAAACCGGAGCTTCTGAGGGAGATCGAGAGATTAGGCAGTTGTACACGTCAACCAGTAAACCCGTCGCGTATAAGCAAATTAACCTAAAGCTAAATTGACCCGACACTGTACCGAAGACATTTCGGACGTCAGCCTATACGAGATTAGGACGGCTCTTAAACAACTTAAGAATAAAAAATCACCGGGTGACGACGGAATTAAGGGCGAGCTCCTGAAGGCGGGTGGAAAACCAGTACTTAAGGCCCTTCAGAAACTGTTTGATCCGTCATACTCGAGGGGAAAACGCCACAGCCATGGTGCGGTGGTGGGTGTGGTGGTACTCTTCTTCAAGTATGGTGACAATGCTCTGCTGAAGAACTATAGGTCCATCTCACTTCTTAGCCATGTCTACAAGCTGTTTTCAAGAGTCATTACGAATCGTCTCGCACGCAAAGGCTTCAGCACCGTAGACGACATATATCTAAGAGAAAACATTTAACAAAGTACCTAAATAAATATTATTTTTAACGTAAGGCCCAGGTATTATCACGTAATAGTTACAGGCAGTTATTTGTACAATTTGTCACAGATTGTATTGATATAGGATCGTTTTACGATGAGAAATAATAAATGGCTGTCGTAGAAACTCCGTCTTTTGATCGTCGCCTATCTATTCTAGAAATGGGCCCTCTTGTTATACAATCTGGTAAA
This sequence comes from Orthosia gothica, assembly GCA_949775005.1. NCBI lineage: Eukaryota > Metazoa > Arthropoda > Insecta > Lepidoptera > Noctuidae > Orthosia > Orthosia gothica. The sequence continues at coordinate 22,649 of CATKRY010000205.1, forward strand.
CGTAATTAATATTTCGTGAATATCCAATAGTTTGTTAATATATTTTTTATTATTATTATATTGATATGCTTGCGTTTTATCACTATATCACCTGATTTAAAGCGATGATATGGTAGACGGTGAAGCATGCTTGCTTCGAAGTAACCTATTCACTTTTAACTTATATACCCCCAGGTTGTAGCTATCAGGAAACACAGAATCCGACAGGGATTTCCACTCCTTAGCTGTACGCACAGTGAAAGTATTCCCAATACGTTTAGTGCGTATGGGTGGAATGTCCTTTATACCGATGGCGCTCCTTGTACGTCTTGTTGTCTGATGATGGAAATCCATCGCACACTTCTCGAAATGATACAGATAAACAAGTAAAATTTAGAAGTTTAAAAAGCCTCCGACTCATTTTTCGATCGACAATCTATTGAAAACGTAAAATTATGACACAATATCTTGCGAAAACACCCCGATTCAAACAGTCAAACGCCCATAACTTTAGAACGACTGAACCGATTTTCATCAAGCATAGATATGTACTCTGTATAATCTCGATAAAATTACCATACAAACAAAAAACAAAAACGAAATCATAATCGGTTCATCCGTTTAGGATCTATGATGTCACAGACAGATACACAAACTAACAGGTAAACACATCAAACTTATAACACCCCTCTTTGGCATAGTTTGGCAAGTCGGCGAGGTACACATAATAAAAGTTTAAATTGTAGTTATATTAAAAGGAGTACATACAAGCGCTATTATCTTCTACGTAATAAAAATAAATAAATCTGTGTCATCAGTGACACGAAAAATAAGTAGAATTCAAATGATGGAATCAGAAAATGTTGATCGATTTGTTTAATAATACAACAAAAAAAAATATTTGTATTTTAATTACATTTGCCTTCTGGCAATTTAATTATTTTCCATTTTCAATTAATTTGAAAAGCAATCAAAATAAAGTGTGGTTCTTAAAATGTCTCTTTGTTAATTAAACGAAGTAAACGCGTCGTCGGCATTTCAGGGCAATTTTAACCAACCACGAACGTGGTTTGGGGCTGATTTCGGCAAGGAGTATTTAATAGGATTACAAAGCTATGAGAAGGTTTATTAGAGATGACGAAGTCAAGAAGGCTTATAGATAGGATTAGTACAACACTGTTGTGTGCAATCTGCTGTAATGGGTCTCAGAACCCAACATCTAATTGGCCTTTAGGATTAACGTCCGGACCCTTCTCTGGGGAGTACCCCCATCACCAGCGCATCAGAACACACTGTATGCCGTGACCACCCCAGGGCCTAAACCAGCACATGGGCGCCAGACAACCCCGTGTATGGCATCCTTGGTCCCCTTATGACGGATCAAGGTCCATGGCCCCGCTGGCTCTTCATTATCATCATTTCAGCTGAAAGACGTCCACTGCTGTAAGTGTCGCCACATTGACCGGTCTTACCCTTGCCGCATATTATCTTGCCCTTATCGCTGCTAATTTGGGGACGGCGGAACATGTATTATTTTTATCCGACTGCCTGACGCAAAGGAGGGTTATGTGTTTATCACTGCATGTGTGAATATTTGTGCCTATGTGGCTTTCTAGAGACCAAACGCGTAGGCCAATTTTGATGATTCTTACGTCAATAGATTCGTCTTAAACTTGTCAGTGTTACTGGATGCATTAAAATTGAAAAAAAATGCGAATTTTTTTTTTATTCCAAACCCACGATGGGTTGGCTACCAACATAAAGGGTTTTAAGAGGTTACTGCAAAAATATATAAAATTTATATATTTAAAATTGTTTAAAAAAAAAGATAACTAAAAAGTTAAAAATAATATAATTCAAAAAAACTAAAAACACGACTGCTTATGAAACGAACTAAAAAGACGTAAACAAAAAGAAAATCATGCTGTGCAGTCGGCGAATACACATGGTTTTGGTCAGCCAGCTCGCGAATATGTATCCGTCTGCACAACATGATAATTTTCTAGTTTACGTCTTTTTAGTTCGCTTCTTGCAGTCGGGTTTTTTGATTTAACATTTTTTATTCCATACTTCTCTATAAATCGGCATCTCAGTACCCGTCATTACCCTTTTCTAGCCATTTTATAATCATTCACACAGCCTTTTCATGCTGCCCGGGTCTTCCACTCGTCCATTCACGCATACGAAATAACAAATACCTAGCAGAGCAAAGGCGTTGATAACCTTTACAAAGGAAGTAGGATAAGTCCATTGACCTTTACAAAATTGGCAACTTAGTTTGAGGTCAACCAAAGTTATTAAACTTGGTAGTTTGTGTCTACAAACAATCTAAGTTAAGTTACTAGTATAACTAAGATACAAGATAGGTATTATTATCAAAGTATATTATAATAAATCATCTGTAAACACCGGGGTGTAAGTTATAAAACCAAAGCCCGATTGGTCAGTGCACTAGTTTTTCTGATTTGCCTCTATGGAATTGAGACGTGGACAATCCGAGCAAGAGAAAAGCAGGAGGTGGATGCTCCGAATACCATGGACAGCCAAACGCACAAATGTGTCTATCCTTGCTCAACTCGATGTCAAAATCCGATTGTTCACAGTATGCCTACAGCGTATCGTAACCTGTTTTGGCCACATAAACAGGTTACGATAACCAGCGTATCGTAAACTGGTAATTGTTGGCAATACCGAAGGAAAGAGAGCATGAGGCTGGTCGCCAACACGATGGTCTGACCAAGTAAAAGAAGCTACGTCCTCTAGCAAATTTCAACAGGTAGTGATGGCAACTTTAGACCGGAATCGATGGAGACAGATTATCCGCTTAAAGGGGTACAGTTACCACGATCCTAAGTAATGATCCGAGGGACCGATTGGAGAAGATATATTGCAATAAGCGGTAAAATATGTAGGTACTTTAAAGCTACACAGTGTCAGAATATTATGTATCGGATTGTGAAGTGAAAATAAACAATAAGAGTGTGGAGCAAGTGATCGATTTTGTATATTTGGGAAGTATGTTCACAAGGGATGGAAAGATTGAAGAGGACGTGGAAAGGAGAGTGAATGCAGGGAATATAGTTAATGGTGCTATACATGCGGTTGTGATCAGCCAGTCGATGTCTCCGGAGGCTCGATTCGCCGTTCACAAAAGCGTGCTGGTGCCTCAACTTATGTATGGAAGTGAAGGTTGGGTATGGCAAAAAGAGATGACAGTAGTCTTGCGAAGAAAGACATACATAGACCTTATTGGTTATGTTCTTCAGAAAGGCCAGGTGCGCAGTACTCACAACCGGCGAGCGTATATTACTCTAGATGTATGAACGTGAGTGAAGCAAAAGAAGTATGTAAGGATCGTAGCAGGTGGCGTTCTGTAGTTTCTGCCTTCCCCCATGGAAAAATGGCGTGAGTTTATGGTTATATGTATGTATGTAGTACAATATGTAGGTTGCCTAGTTGCGCAAAGATGCGAATATAAATCTGTTTATTTTTTACGTTTTCACACCTAAACCTCTGAACTAATTACGATGAATCTGTACCTTCGACACCTTCGAAAAGTACATAGGATAATTCTTAATATCTAGAGAGACCGTACCCTTAGTACAGGTTATATCCGTAATTCACGCAGACAAAGTCTCTGACTAGTAACAAAATTAAAAAACAGCTATCAGAGAAAATCTTAAAATAAAACTTTTAGTTTCTATTGCCAAATGAAAAACGTTTCATTCGGGAACAATACGACAAAGCAATGACGAGAACTAATTACCGAAAAATGGAATTAACGATGGCTATCAACGATGAAAGCGTTGAGGAAAATTTAATTACCAATCTTCATGCCATTATCATTGAAACAGTTTGAAAGTTTTGTCTATCGTTGGCTGACAATTTCCTAAATAAAAGTTTTGTTGTATCTGGAGTCTGGACGCAGTGTCAACAGTAAGGAATGTTTCAAAAAATAATCTCTAATAAATCACTAATATTAATAACTAGCTGACCCCCGCGGCTTTTCTCCCGTCAACTGGCTACCTACCTACCCTATCGTACATACCCTACTCACCTACATACCTACCCACCTACCCTACCTACCTGCCAATTTGTTAAACTATTTATTTGAATAAGAATTACTACTGCAATACGAATGTAACCAACTTTTGTTTCTACCGGCGATCTAATTAAATTTTAGAACACAAAAGCTGCTATTGTGATTTAACTATGATAGTGAAATATATTCTCTTGCAGACTTTTTTGCAGGTAATAATGAGTACTTTAATCATGTACTACATATATTTTTATGTCTCATCAATAGTTTTCTCAGCGAACGCCAAATTATGAATTTTATAGGCAAATTTGGGTTACATTAATGCAATTTTCATAAGGATCTCTTATATCAATAACTATTATATCACTTTTATACATAGTTTGTAAGACACTTTTATTGAAGAGAAAATTAGTAAATGTGTGTTAAGTATGTTATCTTCGACAGCGGTTAATGGAGAATGAAATTTTGTTTGAATTTTCGTCTTTTTGCCGATGGGTAATCCCATCGGGCACATGTTTATTAATGTATAGAACAATTTTGGAAATAACCCTTAACCACCCTTCCCTAAGCTATCTTATGCTTAACTACAAATTAGTTACATCTCCTTGAAATACCTTCTCAACTCTACAAACAACGGGTCCCTACTTGAGACAAATCTTGCTAAATGTTTTGATATTATTGCAAATTAATTGTTTTATAATCTACCATAAATAATGGTGAAACTCTGGAACTGTTGGTAAGCTAACTGGGACATTTATTAAAAGTTGGTCTTCTGACTAAATAGCTTATCATTTGTTTGAATGATTTGAATGTAAATGTGAATATTGTGCTGAAGTAATGTTTCTTAATAGTTTTTAAAAACGGGCTTTGGTTTTTTTACTGCATTCTCTCGAGAAATAAAGTGTGTGCAAAATTTAGGTTCAGACACCGGGATAAGTGAAACTAAATTAAAGTTTATTAAAAATATATACGTATTTAATCATCAGCCTTTTAATGTTCAAACTGCTGGGACACAGGCATTCTCTTTATGAGAGGGGTAATCAACCACGCAGGCCCAGTGCGGGTTGGCTGTAATCAACCACGCAGGCCCAGTGCGGGTTGGTGCACGTCACATGGCTTCGAATTTTTGAATCCAGGACATACGGTTTGAGAGCAGAGGTGCTCTCGAAACGGTGAAAGGAAACATATTGAGAAAAAAAAAAGAATTAATTTTGCTTATATTCAAACGTTTCACGCTGACAATGTTCTGAGTTAGTCTTTTCTTTTAATCTTTCAATTTACCGCTCTCCTCTATTTACAAAAATTGTCGTTTAGATTGTGCCTCCAGTTAAAAAACAAGACCACAAAATACCTCAAAGACAAATCTTTTTGTGATTTTCTGCGACTTAAAGCTGTAAAAGTTTTAAAACTCCAATATGAAGATTAAAGAAAATCTAACAAAGATTGATAGTGTGTCTACTTCAAAAATAATTAATCCAGTTTTGAACATTATCGGTAAAATCAGGGCTCCAGAAAGTTTTAAAACTATCAGAATGATTTCACTCCAGACTTATTTTACGAAACTGGGGCAGGTTCGATAAAACTAGCACAGAACATTTGCTATAAGTTCTGTCGGCATTGGAGAAAATACAAATCTGATTATAGAAAACAAAGCCTAATTTAATATAATTGGTTTGGTGTGATTATGATTAAGAGCGGACTCTAGTCAACAGGAATTTGAATAAAAAGGGAAAAATAAAAACTTTTTTGCAAAAAAATACTACCGACTTCCAAATGAAAAACTACAAAGTGAAAAATAACTTAACTTTTGGAAGTCGGTGTCTTTCGTAGGAACCATTTTTTTGCGATATGGACACCGACTTCCAAAAGTTAAGTTATTTTTCACTTTGTAGTTTTTCATTTGGAAGTCGGTAGTATTTTTTTGCAAAAAAGTTTTAATTTTTCCCTTTTTAGTTTTACCTACCTAATAGCAAGTTGTTTATTAAGGTCTCTATAACTCCAGAATAGATTAACCGAATAACATGAAACTTGAACATAACCGGTGAAATGAGAGATCTGCGTACCCCTTTAGAGCGTACTGGCGTGATGTTATGTTATGAAATGGTATAAACAACAAACAGACATGCGATTGCAGCAATCCCGAGAGTTTTGCCGTTATTTATTGAAGAGTTCTGTTGTGTATCTCCGAAGTTCTTCATCAGATCTTCACCAAAGTAAAATGGGACCAATTTCGAAACATACTCTTTCAAACAAAAAGAAATTTTTTTTAAATCGATCCACAATTGACGGAAATATCGGTGAACATACATAAAAAAAAAAAAAACATACAAGAAGTCGAACATAGAACCTCCTCCTTTTTGGTAAGTCGGTTAAAAATAGGTATTTGAAGAAACTATTGCCGTCGCGTCACCTCCAACCTCACCCCTTAAATTCCGAAAGGGACAACTGTAGCTCAGGCTGATTTTACCTACAAAAACTTTGACTAAAAGACGTTTCGTATTCTGCTGTTTTCTTCATGAAAACTGGTCTGATCTAAAAAATTATTATATCAAAATTTAGAGGAAAAGTATATCTATGCTCCTATCATTTCTTTTTTTGTTAAAAACTTATAAATTTTGTCTGAAAGTCTTCTGAACCTGGCGGTAAAAGCGGGCATTTTTTTCGGATTTTTGTATTGTCATATTTCTTTTTGTGATTATGTTTTGGAAAAAAAGGAATTGATACAGGCACGTATTAATTAGACCTAGATTTTATGGAAAAAAATCATTGCTCTAGAGGCATTATCCACGAAGAAAACAGCAGAATGTGTTTGTATGGAGAAAGTCTCACTAGAGTCCCCTCGTTGTTAAATCCTTTGATATGAGGTTATGTAGAGATAGGGAGAAGTGTGTAGTTAACCCACTTTGGGCTTCAATTTTAAGCACGTTATGTAGGTACTATGTAATAGGGCCGTTTATATTGAAATCTGGATTCTGGCTAAGCCAGTAATAATTACGAATGCAGATTTCGGAGAGCTATTGAGATGAACACGCCACAATTTGGTCATACAAAGATCATACTAGACCGAAGCGAACTCGTCACGCGGTCGGTTATCTTCGGGAGCGGTCGTGTGCGCGAGAAATTTAATTTGCCGTGTTTCACGTATGGTGAATGTTTGGATGTCCGTATATTTATTATTTAAATCTATTTTTAATATAATAATATGATTTTGTCTATTCCTATAACAATTTTTTTTTTAATATCTGTCTCGTGCGGATTTGTAAAGATATTTTAGAAGAATTCAATTTAAATACACGTGAAGTACTCAGTGCCCTTTAATAAAAAACGGATCCTGTCTCGAGCTGAAAAATATCTTTATTATAAAAATATTTTTGGTACGAAACCAATTTATTTTTCTTATGTCTAAACTGATCACTTTAGATCTAAAAAATTATATGTGCTTTAGCCTTGTTAAAAATTTTCAGACTTTGTAATATAGACATAAGCGTACATTTAATTTTTTGTCTCAATAATCCGTAGCCTTTTCCCAACTTGGTTGGGGTCGGTTTCTAGTATAACTGTTTTTGCTGAATTCCAGAACATTACTTAGAGTGACTGCCTACAACACCGACAATCCAGTAACTGAGTAATACGATACCCCTTGGGAAGATTGCTGTCGATTTCATGCTTTCTGACAATACGTACAAACTATCAAAGATCTTCCAATGACAGCCGTGTCTAATGGTATAACGTGTTCTCCGAGACCCCAGGAGACTCGGTAGGTATTTAATGGATGATCACCCATCCACAGAGTGAACTTACCAAGCGTTACTTAACCTCATTGATCACGGGCGTAGCGAGCTTTTAGTATCGAGGGGAGCGAGGAGGGGTTCAAGATATTTTTTTGAATAGTAAATTTGCCTAAAATTAATAAAAATGCATTACAAATAAATAATAGGTAGGTAACACAATTTATATTTTACAAATATTATTTAAAAAAAAAAATGTGCGGGTGGTATACGATACGGCACAAAAAGAATCGGCCCTTACCCTTTTACTTATAAACACAGAATAAAGTTATACCAAGTATAAACCTATAAAAATGTATGGTTATTCCTTTGTTATACCTGGTATGACTTTATTCTGTGTTTATAAGTAAGAGAGGTAGTGTTTAAGTATGATAAAAGATGTATGTATTTTCGAAAAGATGTTTATTCTGCAGTTCTTTTAAAGTCTGGCGATGGCATTCAATCAATCTACCTGGTCTTTACCCAACTATGTTGAGGTCGGCTGCCAGTCTAACCGCATGCAGTTGAGTACCAGTTTTTTTAGGGTTCCGTATCCAAAGGGTAAACACGGGACCCTATTACTAAGACTCCACTGCCCGTCCGACTGTCTGTCACCAGGCTGTATCTCATGAACCGTGAAAGCTAGTCAGTTGCAATTTTCACACATGGTATATTGTTCTGTTGCCGCTATAACTAAAAACACTGAAAACAGAATAAAATAACTCCCATCCAACAAACGTGATTTTTTGACGTTTTTTTGCGATAATGGTACGGAACTCTTCGTGCGCGAGTTCGACTCGCACTTGGCTGGTTTTTATTTGGAGCGTCTGCCTATCTGACCTCCGGATGCAATAGGGATGACGACAAAAAGCAACAAATCCCTGAGGTAGATTATTAAAAATATTGGACACATATGTTTTTTTACGTGATCAACGAAATTACGGCTATACATTGCCTCAAAATGTCGCATGGCGTCACGCCTTTGTGCATTTTAAACGAAGCTAAGACGTAGCAACCCGCACTCACTAACTTTAATGCGCTTTATGTATGTATTTTGTTTAACCATGGAGTTTCTTGCCGGTTCTTCTCCATAGGATACGACCACACCGAACCGTGCACCTTTTGTCGACGTTTTATAAGTGCCCATGTAGGCCTATATGAAAGAAAAAATTGATTATGATTTTGAATTTATTAATTTGATACAGCAAAAAATTGCTTTTAAGCGATAGAAAATACTAGTAGAAAATAATGAAGTGAGGTTTTATTTATTGAAGAATAGAGGTACAATTAAGTGGCCTTTGATCCTTTTTTCTTCTCCTTTGTGACTGCAAACCTAATTTTCCTTTTAGGAAAAGGTCGAAGCTTGACAATGTGCCCGATAAAATAAATACACCATCAATAGGTGGGTGTCAAATTAATGGGGGCCACTTGGCCCCACGCTAAGGTGAGAAAGGTTATTTGATAAATGATAAATGATTTTATTTCTGTAAGTTGGTTTGTACAAACACTTTTACATGTCGATCATATTTTTTAAAACTAGATGAGGTCGGCGTTTCCTATCTGACTACTCTGAGAAGAAAGGCCGAAACAAACTCAGAGGTCACAGTCTCTTTTAAAGTCTTGACAAAAACTTGGTTATATCATGTGAAGACCATGTAGACATATGTCTGAAATGGTCTTTTGAGGAAAGAACCAGCCAGATTGAGTGGACCTGTCCAGTCAGTGCACGCATTTGTCAATAACCGAGCAGCTCAACTCAGAATTTACGGAGCTCAGCGATTCGACGAACAATACCAAAGAAAGGACATTCGGGTAGGCCGCATAAACTACTCAAACTGCCAGACCATGAGTAAAAACTAACTAAGTTATAATAAAAAACAAAAATCCACATAGTCTTCACATTCACAATAATAAAAAATAAAAAAAATATAATACTTTAAAAAGTAAATATTCTTGTCATTGCAAGAAAACAAAAAAAAAAAAACAAAATTAAAAACAAAATTCACGGTGCAAAATATAAAAAAATCAAAATTAATTGGAGCAGCTCAATCCCAAGCCTTTTTGTCCTCAACGTAATCTTTAATAGTATAAAACGCTTTCTGACACAACTTACGTTTAATGAATGATTTGAATTTATTAAGACTTAGATCTTGTACGTGGCTTGGAAGCTTATTATAAAAGCGTACACATTGACATCTAAACGAGCCACCTATCTTCTTGAGCCTTGTTGTAGGTACTACAAATTTGTGTTTGTTCCAAGTATTTATGTTATGGATATCACTGTATTTTTTAAACAATTTTATATTTTTATGAGCATATAAAAGATTTTTATAAATATACTGAGAGGGCACAGTCATTACATTAATCTCCTTAAATTTCTCTCTGAGTGAGTGCCTCGGGCTTAATTTATATATTGATCGAACAGCTCTTTTCTGCAAAACAAAGATATTCTGGATGTCGGCGGCATTTCCCCACAACAGAATACCGTACGACATTACACTATGAAAATAGCTAAAGTATACTAAACGGGCTGTCTCTATGTCAGTTAAATTACGAATTTTTCTAACAGCATATGCTGCGGAGCTTAGCTTCTTTGACAATTTATCTATATGTGGGCCCCACTGAAGCTTAGCATCCAAAGTTAAGCCTAAAAATACTGTGCTATTCTCAGGATTCAATTCTTCGCCCTTTATCAACACATCAGTTTTCACCTGCCTAACGTGAGGTAGGGTAAACTTAATGCATTTGGTTTTTTTTTCATTAAGGAGTAAATTGTTAACATTGAACCAGTGAACTACTTTTGAGATCGCGCTATTTACTTCGTCAGTAACCAGCTGCTGCCGTTTAAGTTTAAACAAAAGTGAAGTATCATCTGCAAACAACACTATGTCATGGTTATCCTTTATGAGGTAAGGCAAGTCATTAATGTAAATAAGAAACAAGAAAGGACCAAGAATCGAGCCCTGCGGGACTCCCATTTTTACTATAGATCCGGGTGATCTTTTTCCATTAACGTCAACAGTCTGAATCCTATTACTCAAGTAAGAAGTAAGAAGATCCAGAGCGCTGTTCCGGATCCCGTAGTGGCGGCGTTTCCTGATTAGCGTTTCATGAAGAACACAATCAAATGCCTTGGACAAATCACAAAAGATTCCCAGGGCATCGCACTTATCTTCCCATGCATTATAAATATGTCCTAAAAGCTCAACACCGGCATCAGTAGTTGAACGACCCCTTGTAAAACCGAACTGTTTGCTATGTAATAATTTATGCTTATTAAAAAATCTTTGCAATTGCTCTAAAATTAATTTCTCAAATATCTTACTTAAAGTAGGTAGTACTGAAATAGGTCTATAATTTGTTGGGTCTGATGTACTACCTGATTTAAACAAAGGTATTATTTTACTATTCTTCATTAGGTCAGGAAACTCCCCACAGTCGATACAATTATTAAAGATAATAGCTAAACTAGGTGCGACAACATCAATAATAGACTTAGCAACTTCTACAGAATGACCCCACAGATCTGCAGTCTTTTTAACATTTAAAGTGTGAAAGGTTTTAATTATGTCTCTACAAGTAATATGTTCAAAAAGAAATTCCGTATCGCAGACATTAACATTTTCTTTTAGCAAAGACTCAGCAACAGAAGGTGATGAGTTTAGGGATTTAGTAGTTGAAATGGGAATATCCGAAAAGAAATTTTCAAAGGCCACTGCGACTTGTAAGTCTGATTTTATGATGTTGTCATTAATAGACAGGCTGTAGTCAGTATTTCGGTTACCAGATCTTCCCGTTTCACTATTAATAATATTCCAAGTCGTTTTAATAACATTACTACTGTTTTTAATCTTCGAACTCAAATAATGCGACTTGGCCAAACTACAAACTTTTTTAAATAATTTTGAATAATTTCTAACATATAAATTAAATTCAGCAGTGTTTACATAAGGTCTTTCACTGTACAGCTCATAAAGCCGTGTTCTACTTTTATGAATACCAATGGTCGCCCAATCACCAAATGATGCGTTACTATTAACGGAGATATTCTTGGGAATAAAGGTCGAATTAAATTGTTTGCAGTATATACTAAAAAAATCATCATATAGGTGATTAGGATCAGCATGATTTGACAAAATTGGTAATTTATTAATGAGTTTAGCCTTAAAAGCTGCCAAACGACTTACAGTTTTGGGGTTAACAGTGATATCCTTTTTAGCCACTTTGTTGTTTAGGTTTTGTATAGTAATTCTCTGCCCACAATGATCAGAATCTAGTAAATTAATAATTTCTTTGTGGACAGGTATAACATTAGTATAAATATTATCTAAGCATGTGGCACTAGTAGGGGTTATTCTTGTGGGCTCCAAAAATAGGTTTACAAGATTGTAGGACTGAAACAGACTTATTATTTTACTACAAGAACGTGAGTTTTCTAATAAATTAACATTAAAATCACCACAAGTGATTATGGATTTATTTGAGTTACAAATCTTGTGTAACACTTCATCCATTACCTTTTCAAAGCAGTCATACAATCCTGAAGGGGGTCTGTATACACTTAATACAATAAACTGCTCCAATTCTATACAAGCTATTTCAACTGTCCGCTCAACAGATAGGCTCACAATATCCTTACGGTCCTTAAATTTAAGCTGGTTACTTACTAAAATCAAAGAGCCACCATGTATAGCATTAACTCTGCTAAATGAACTACCAACCTGGTGATTATTAAAATTGAACAAAAACTGGTGGCTTTTAAGCCAATGTTCTGTTATACAAAGAATATCAATGCTATTAAAATTCATAAATAAATCTACTTCTAAATCTTTGTTCAAAAATCCTTGAATATTTTGATGCACCACGTTAATACTATTATTTGTAGTATTATTTGTTGTTATTGTTTGATTAAACATGGAAGGGTTTCATGATCTAATCTTGGCTAGTCGATATTGATGTTATGGACCCAGTATGTAATACGGCATTATTCATAATGCCCAGACAATTCTATAAATTATACCCAATATGAGTAGGCACTTTGCTAAAAACTATAGAAATAATTAAATTGACCGGGTTTTCTGAATAATGCCCATCACCTATTCCCCTTCAAACCTAACCTATCCGTTTCGGGGTGCCCTAAGCTTCCGAGCTCGCATCACTCGCTAATGCAATATTTTTTTGAAAATCGCGACACCTGTTACTAATATTTTTGTATGCTACCCGATTCTATAATCCTGCTGATCAAATAATATAATGTTGCTGTGAAAATAACTTTTTCCCAGATATTTGCCATGATTATCGAATTGCCCAACAGTTACTTAGCAATATTCAAAATGACCAGACAATGTGATAAATAATGAAATTTTAATCAGTATTCATTTCATTGCCCGATTTGTCTTGACTTGATTCACATTACCCGGGTATTGTACATAGTAACTTGATTATTCACTTGGTCCATGACATCGATATGGCTGGCATTGTAGGTGACAAAATAGGATAAGGTTCCAATTCCCAGTAAATTGAAACTTCAGTGAGGTAGAAACTATATGTATAACGGTCATAAATAAATAGACCTTTGGCTCTTTATAAAGTGACCTCTATCAGCGTTAGCGACTGTCGAAATGACAAATGTTTGAGAAGACGAGACGTGATATTTCAGTAGCGCATAGTTTAAGGCCTCGTATATAAAATCATATTTATGCAAAATAAAGATATGCATATTAGGAAAACGGAAAGGTACGTGTTATTTTAAAATTGAAAAGCTTTTCCTCTCTATTACTCGGGAAAATGAATGTTGACCCTCAAAATTTAATGTCATTACTATGAACATTATACGTGAAAACGGATTTCCTTGTCACAGCTTTCGTGAAATGTTCAGCAGTCCTGGTACGATAGTAAAAAAAAACCTTCGTCCAAACAGAATTTCTGCGTTTTGGTACGAAGGTAAAGTTTCCATAAGTTATAGACATACCACCATTCAAATTTTTTAATGTAGCAATATTGATGACTGTCGAATTGTTTGCTAAACAGTTTTATTTTATTCTATTTCTTATTTAACCTTTATGTACCAACACCCAGTGCGAATCTAATCTGTTATAGTGTCTGAACTCCGAAGAATATACATATGAACTTCTGAGGATCTAAAAAACGACAATGGTGCCTCGATTGTAGTGGCCACCTACTGAGCCCAAACTTGTTTAAATAATATTTCTGCAATTGTTCTTTTCATCCATCGGCTTAAGAAATAGGAGCGTCATGTGAAAATTAATTAAATTGACGCTGCCTAATCTTGAATACTTTGACAGAACAACAGTAAGATGTGGACGTGGAGGCCGTAATCTATTCGTTAGTTCCACTTTGTGCCCCAAAATATGCAGCCAAAGTGACCAATTCGTTGAGGCCGACGATGCCGTGAAAGTGGCAGAATTTTAGGCCAAAAAAATATTAACAACTGTCCTGCCAGCGAGGTGTAATAGTCTCAGCGGATCATTGTGTCTTTGAAGTAGGCTCTGCTAACCATTGCGCAAGAAACAGTTTATCATCGATATACTGAATACAGTAAGCGAGATAGGACGATGCAACAAACGTTTAGCGACTGAAAGAGGCAGTTATACAATGCTATCTTCTACATCAACATTGACACAAAAATAGCAACTGCGCAGGGTCTTGCAGACAACTTCAGAAACTAAAAGATCAACTGTGACTACTGTAGAGCAAGATCTGCCTGCCACTCATAACATTGTAGAGTATGGGGTTGGCAGTCCCCGAGACGTTGTACAGAGCCCCAGCCACGTTGAACAGGTGCTTATTGATGACGTGGGACTGAGGCAAGTTGTAGCAGAACATTTAAACACCAGGCTTGTCTTACCTGCCATTCATAAAATTGCACAGTTTGGGGTTGACAATCGCAGAAAGTAGTACAGAGCCCCAGTCACGTTGAACACGTGTTCATTGATGACGTGGAAATGAGGCAGGTAGCAGCAGACCATATAAACACCAGGCTGGCCTTACCTGCCACTCATAACGTTGTACAGTATGGGGTTGACAGTCGCCGAGACGTAGTACAGAGCCCCAGCCACGTTGAACAGGTGCTCATTGATGACATGGAACTGAGGCAGGTTGTAGCCGTAGATGAAGAACAAGCGCTGCACGTGGAAGGGAGCCCAGCAGACGAAGAATGCTATCACTACTGCGGCTGTGGACAAAAAAAATATTTAAATGTCGTCTTAATGCTCTTCTGTACGCGACGGGATGATTAGAAATTGCTGTGAAAATGGAAACATTTCTATGAAAAATGGTCGTTGCATTATTATCGCGTAAAATCTGTCTGCGAGAGCATACATTGTCAGGGGGGTCTGAGTCTGCAGTTTAGGTACGATCGCCCGGCGCTCCTCCCGGGACAGATTATCGCATTAGGTATAGATTGCCGCTTACCGCTCGGCTCGCACGTTAAACCGTTATTAATTCTATATTTTTGCAGCAAAGAACTATGACTTCTAAACGATCTTCTTAAGACGGTACCCTGACCAAAAAATCGCCATGAGATATGAGCGTTCCTATTGGTCTAGCGGCACTGGTGGCGCATGAATTACAGTAGTGAATACGCCCAGATTTTAGAATAAAATCTTTATAAAATCGAATTTTGGTCTTTTGAAAAAAATAATTCTACAAAAATGTTCGTTATTAAATTGTCTATCCATTAGTGTTACTACAAAAAATAATCAATGAACACTTTACGAGGAGATGCATAATATCAATAATTATTTCTCATTTTCATGTTTTTTTGGAAGTAGATTAGTGAAATATATACAACATTTAAAAAAAAAAAAATCTACCATTTTAGAATCAATATTATGTAGAAATTTAATGTATTTTTATTTATTGATATTTCTTTTTAAATAACGAGTAGATAGCTTCTAAAAACAGCACGAAAAACGGTTGCGCGGCATTTTGCTCGGGGTACCGCCTTAAAAAATATTGTTGTGATTACGAATGTTTAAATAAAGCAAATAACAATGAATCGATATTATCTTTTTTAAAGTTCCTAAAGATTTCGAAATCATTACATAAATACTCTGTATCTATCGGTAGTAGGTGCATAATGAGTACGAGATTTTTATAAAAATTGAAGCATTTTGGGGTGTCTAAAATAATGAATAGGTGTGTGAAATACTAATATTTAGGTACCTAACTACTTAGATATTTTAGATGTCTGTGTTGCACACAAATGTAATTTGATTCCTTTTTTATTAAATGGTTACCGTTTCGTTCACATAAAAGTAAACGCTTTAGACCCAGTTTAAAATAAATTATAATTGCCTAAGTAAGTAGTTACCTACCTAGCCTTAAAATTTACTAATAGCCTGAGTAAGTGTACGCACTTGTTAACGTTACTGTTTGTATATAAAACTAGGTACTTATTTACCTTTGTTCGCATTAGGACAGATTCGCTTTAAGACAGATTCTTTTTACGACAGATTCGCTTTCTGACAGATTCTCTTTACGGCAGAAATTGTATACCTAACGAACAAAAAAAAATATTTTCTAAGAGTTCTTCATGCCAACTTTAAATAAACTAACAAAAAATATCACTAAACAGTAAACAAAGAGGTAACTAGATTTGTTTTTATTTGCTAAGTACCTAACGAAATTACGGTCTATAATATTCATTGTCCACAATATAATATATTATTTGAATAAGATGGATTTCCACAAAGCGATTACGCTGGAAACAATCACAATTAGGTAATTGACATAAAGACAAGTCTCAGACCGAGGATATTAAAAGATAGACTTTTGTCTATTTATTTCCAACATTTGCAGGACTTACATAAAAAAACCCTTTTTTGATGAAGGAAGATGATAATTTTTTCAGATTCACATAATATGATACAGGTATATATTTTGACTATTTTGTTTCGAGAATCATACAGCAGAATCTAAATAAACAAAAAACGAGTAAAAACAAGCACGAACATTATAAGATTATGTTATTATTTCAGAACTTACGCAAAACATATCAAGTTACTAACATGTTAATGTACGATAACTTTTGTTATGCATAAAGTTCATTTGAAAATATGGGGTTAGTTACAGTGGCTGAGAATTACGGCTCAAGGCTAAAAGGCAGCTAGAACAATTCTCGGCACAACTGGTGTTTATACACTTAGGAATGGTTACTTAGTAAGTTGAGCACATAAAATAACATCAGACGACTATTCCACGAAGTATTACGAACAGGTAAACGCTTAATTGTTGGTATAAGTACCCACATTTCGCCAGTAATGTAAAAATTATATGTAAAGGCCGCTGCATACGTAACGTGTTTTAATCCCGTACAGAACTGGACGACGCCGACGTGGTGTTTCACACAAAACGCCAAGTCACCGTCACGTTCGTGCACCCGTGACGTATGGTCTTTCGTATACATTTTGTATGAAATGATATTTTTAAACTTTTCGTCACGTTCCATCCGGGATTAAAACACGTTACGGTGTGCAGCGACCTTAACAGGGGTCAACCCAAATCAGATTCCGGGCACAATATCAGACTCCGGACAAAAACGTTTTAAGAGGTTTATGATACCTACTTATAAGCCGTAGCAGCGTAGCGATGCCTAGATTTTTACAAGGATTTAATCAATTTTCCTTGTTAGTTAGTATGTATGGGTCAGTTATTATATTAACAATAAAAAACAGTCACCCTCAATCGATTGATCTAAGTTGCATATACGTTTAGTGTGAATGACAAAGCTTGGTTACCTAAGTGACCATCTATCATTTCAAGACGGCGCCCGAATATAGTAGACCAATTATTATTATACAATATACACCCTATGATATGGGTATTAAATGAAAGAATAATAAAGTTTGTTGAGAGGAAATGAAAGAATAAGAAGGTTTGTGTTTTTTGTCTTTGTACTTGTACAACATAAACAGAATTCTTAAACAATTGCTAAGCGATTTTTTTTTATAAACGTTAAGGTTCAATCCTTACTTCTCCTTAGTTACATGCCGTCAGGCTATCAATCCCACATCGGGTCTCCCAATAAGAAACAATAACTTTAAATCAAGCAGGAACTTACAAAGTCACTGACCTGCGGAAAAACAAAACTCTCAGTTTTCTGGATTCATTACACGCAGCGATTAAACACTGCCTAAAATAAATGAGTTTAATTAAATCGGGCTGAAAATTTGTTACCAAATCGTTTGGAAACGAAACTTTGTGAAACCAGAGATGTAAAATATCTGAGCTATATTAATGAGGCATGCTTCAGAAAAGTTGTTTCTAAATTATTTGACGAATCAACTTTAGTTTATGTATAAAAAAAAATATACGTCTCTATGACAAGTATTTTTTATACATATAGACATCGTTATTCATCCAATACCTAATTGTTTTCTATATTATAATATATAATATAGCCTTTATTTCCAATCTTACATAATAAGGTTTTACAAGTAACTAACAAATATAATAACTTAACTATATAACATAAGGTACTTAATTATTTACTTATCTACTAATATAATTTAATATTTGACACCGGTAGTAAGATTGTCTTGCGCTTGCGATTTCGCAAAGGCCTCCCCTAGAGCTTGCCACATTCTCCTGTCATGGGTCATCCTCCCCCAAATTACACTAGCGGTTTGCCGGATATCGTCTTCCCATATTAGACTCTGCCTCCTCTCCTCTCTTTATTTTATTTTGCCTTGGACACCATTCGGTTAAGTCCTTCGTCCATTTTTCTATCTTACTCCTCATCATATGTCCTGCCCACCTCTATTTAAGTTTTTTAATGCAATATCTTACGTCGTTGGTTTTCGTTTGTTTTCTTAATGTGTCTAGTTTTATTCTGTCCTGTAACTTGACGTTGAGCATGCTTCTCTCCATACTGTGTTGGCACTTTGGCAGGTTTCAAGTTTGTGCATATTTTGTTTCGATAGGTTCCATGTTTGGCATCCATATGTAATGACGGGTAAAATGCATGAGTTAAAATATTTTCTTCTTTGCTTTTATTGGTACCTGAGGGTTTTTGACCACTTCTTTAAGGGACCAATATCTTTTCCATGCCAGCTGTACTCTATTGCTTATTTCTTTTGTCGTAAAGTCATGTGGAGATTTTATCTGTCCAAGGTACATTATATTCTTCGACATATTCAATTCTGGTGCCTTTGACTGTGATGAGAGTTTTCTTATGGTTTGTCATTATTTTGGTCTTTGTAGCATTCATCCCGTATCCATACATAGAGCCCTACACTCTCGCTTTCGCACACAAGATGCTCTATCATTTCTTGCAGGCTTCTTGGATCTTGAAACACCAGAACTAAATCGTCTGCAAATCTAAGATGATTTAGTTTTACAATGTTGACGTTTAGTCCGTATTTGCTCCACTCAAGACTTCTAAATATGTGTTCAACCACTGCCGAGTAAAGTTTGGGAGAAAGAAGATCTCCCTGCCTTACTCCTCTATTTATGGGGAAGTACGTGCCTATTGTTTCAGTTTTTATTTTTGCCTTCATGTTCTTGTATATGTTCTGGATCAATCTTATATCCTTATTTTCAACTCTTTGCGATGCTAGCGTTTCCCATATTCTTGCGTGTATTAACGAGTAAAACGTTGTAATCAACGAATGCCAAATAATAGATGAACCGTATTCTTTACACTTCTGAATAACTTGTTTTATAGTGTGTATGTGGTCAATTGTTGAGAATCGCTGCGAAAGCCTGCTTGTTCTCAGGGTTGATTCTCGTCCAGAGTTCTTGTTAAACGGTATAACAGTACTTTAGGAAATAATATATAATATTTTGTAGACGTTCGACATAAGGCTGATTGATGGGTCTATAGTTGGCTATGTTGGCTTTATTTCCTTCTTTATTCTTTATTGTACACAAAAAACATTTATACAAATACAAAAGGACAGCTTATGTACAAAGGCGAGCTTAACCCATAATTGGGTTCTCTTACAGCAAACCTCATTGTCATAGGGATTTTTTTATTGAATGAGGACAGCATACTCAAGTGCACAATAAAATTTAACATTTAAATTCTTACTAACTACATAAACTAAATAAATACGTGAAAAGCACACAATGCATAAATATAATACATACTATATAATAAAACTAAAATCCTTAATTAATAAATATATACATAATCATCTATGCGTCATGTTGAAAGGAAATGTTCCCTTGTTCTTTTCTTGAAAATTCCCAACGAAGGGCTATCCCGTATGGAGTGAGGGAGATTTTTCCAGAGGCGGACAGCACGATCCTTTTTTATGAAGTAGTATTATTTTTGATATTGTTCACTGTCGAGGTAAATATTCCTTATCTAATATTTCGTTAAATAGATCCGTGATAGTGGCTAGTATTATATCTGATTTTCTTGTAATAATTTCGTTGGATATTCCATCTTCTTATGGTGCTTTATCTCTTTTTTGTGATTTAATTGCCTTTTCTACTTCGTCTTTCAGAATGCAGGCAGTTTCTTCGTAATTATTAATGTCTATTGTTATTGGATGATTATTTAGCTCTAGCAATTCGTTATTACTATACAGCTCACGGTATTAATCTGTGGCTATTTCTAATATTTCAATTCAGTTAGTCTGGTTTTTCTTATCTTTATGGTGTGTCATACTATTGATCCAGTATATATTTTCTTTTAACTCTTTCCACGCTTTCTTAACTCCTCCAGATTTTTCTATGTAATGGTTGATTAAATTGTTCCTTCTATTCTGTCTATTTTTCCTGACTTGCAGATTAATTTCTTTATTTAGGGTTGCTATCTTCTTTTGTTGCTCTTTATGTCTGTGTTACCTGTGAAACCTTTTCTCTCCTTGATCAGACTTCTTGCTTCTGGGCCTATTTTATCATTATTTTCGTTATTCATTAATGTTTGGTTTTCTACTTTCTTTAGTTCTTTTTCAATAACGTCGTATTTCTCCTGAACATCTTTGGCTTTCTTTGTTGTTCTTAAACCATTTTCCAATGTGTCTAGAATATTCTTTGCGATTGGTAAGGGTATAGGTCGTTTACTGCTTTGGATGTAATTCTCTGTTTTTTGGTTCTGACATGTGTATTTGTCTCCGAAGCATTCTGTGATCTGTACTGTAGTTGAATTGATTAACGATAGTAATATTCAAGAAAAATTGGTTTATTTGAAAGTTTTCTATATTACATTTACATATTTATCTATATCGAGCAGAAACTTATATACGTCTGCTTCAATAACAAACCAAACCACATAATATTACAAAACATTAAGTCTCAAAACTTGCCACTTATAAGCCTAGTATCCACTAGGCAACAGTTGATGGGCGATACACAACATTTTGAACGGCAACGAGGAACTTTTGTTTAGTAACGTTGTTTGTTACGCAACATCGCCCGTTGTTGTGCAGCGTTGCCGAACATGTTGAGCGACAACGGTTGTGCGTCAAATGTTGCCTAGTGGATTCGAGGCTATACCTTTTTATATGAATAGGTTTAAAGTCAACCTCATCTTGTCGGCGACTATTACTATTCCAGTGGTAATCGTTACAATTAGGAATATTTTTTTCAAATATCAAAGATTTTATAAATAAAATAATAGTAATTATTTTAATTGTAACTGTTATTTTATATTTATTTTCGCCTTAAATGATAAAACCAGTTTTAACGATAATTATAACATTTTAATTAAGACTAAGTTCATAAAACTTTACTATTTAACTGAACTCACGCTGGGAATTCTAATTGCACGATTTCGTTTTATGTTAATAAAAATAAGTATAGAGAAAATTACTTTGAATCGGTACATATGTATTGTAAATCCCTTTCTCAAATAAACAGGTCTAATTTTATAACTTTTTATATTGTTATAAAGATACCTAATCCCTCTTAAGTTACCAAATTAAAGTGCTAAGCTAGGTAATCCTAGGGATTTTGGTCAGCAACTTTTATTTGTACAAATTGTTTACAGGTAAACCTGGATTTATTTGGAAATAGCTAATTTATGAGACTTTGAAATTAGTTGAAGGCTTATTAATATCAGTCAGTTTCACAAAGTTTAGATTTAAGTTTTAGGAGATTGGTCCCCGGATAATTTATAAACAGATACACCTGTTTTTTTTACACAAATGTGAGTATCATCGAGGTATAGGTTAGGATAGAATAGATGACCCCCTTTTCCGCAATCAGACTCCCATTTGGTCCGTTGTGCGTGCAGGCCTCCTCTCTGTGAGAGGGAATGGATGTTAACAAACCGAACCACCAAGTGCGAGTTGGTAGCCCGCGTCATATGTTTTCTAATTTTAGGTTCTTAGACATTTCTTCAAGATGATTTCCTACACCGTTTTGAGAGCAGTGGTGATGAAATAATTTACACAAAGTAAAGCACCTGCCTGGGCTCAAACCCACGACGTACAACTTGTCGCGGCCAACCCACTGGGCATCCACTGCTCATCATCGAGGTATATTGACACATCAGTTCTCTTCTTTTTGTTAACTATATTTCTTTCGCTTGATAATTAATGTTTGGCTTACGTAATGTGGGTGTAATATAGGTGTATCTCTGACTAACTCTTTGGTTAATACAGGCGTGATGTTATTATATGTTTTTTTTTTTGTGAGGCCTAGTGTGGGTAGTGGTGAGCGTTGTCGCAACGCAGGTATGGCATAAAATGCGTTGATCCGTTGCGACGACGCAACGCACTAATGGGGCCTCAGCCTTTAACGGCTAACAATATAAAGATGACAGTAGGTTTAACGAGCTATATAAAAGCCTTCACAATTAGAATTTAGTTGAAAACCTTGCCTCTCTACTCGTGCTTGAGGTCGTGGGTACAAATCCGGGCAAGTATCAATGTGTCTTTTTTAGTAAGTTTATCTTGGACATCGCTGATAACGGTGAAGGAAAACATCGTGAGGAAACCTAGACTTATAGTTAGTTTATTATAAAATTGTGCTCCATTGGTGCTTGCTGCAAGGCGTTCCAGTACGAGGATAAACGAATAAATATATTATATTTTTTTAAATATATGCTTAAGATTCGACATATTTAGGTCAAGTTCACACAGAACATCCGATTTCCAGAAACGTTTTACGGATCAGTCGCTACTGGCGATGATGTTCACACCGCATTTACAGTACCGTTTTAATGGATCCGTCGCTACTAGCGGTAATGTTCACACCACATTTAGTCAGTGTGCCACCAACTTCCAAACAAAACAGATCAGTACTTTAAAACTATTGTGTGTGTGAATTCTCTCTTACAACTACATACGTCAGCACCAAATAAAAACGTACACGATACAGCGGATCTGTAAAATGGACCTCTGTGTGGACGAGCACTTAGTGTCGAACTGCAATTTTTCTTTGCAATAGAATTTGGCAAGCTTATCTGAACTTTCAAAGCTTCCTATTTCCACTGAACGCTTTATCACAGATACGGCTGATAAAGACTAAGTGAAGCTCGTGTGAGAGCCTTTTATCTCATGCCTTTTTCACCATATTAGTGCCGGAACAGAGAAAAACTGATGTCTGAGCTAGTATGGGCGAACGTTACTTTGCAGAGTAAATTGGCATTTAATTTCTGTACAGTGATACCTTGTTAAGTACTAAGAATTGACAAATTACAATAAAATCGCCACACTTTTGCATTGAAAGTACCTTTGTTTCTGAATATAATAAACATTAATAACTGAGATTTCATATTCGATTTTTATCTTTGAATGAAACAATTAATAATCTTACTAATATTTAAATTTGAAAGTTTGGATGGATGTGTGTGTGGATGTATGTTTTGACTTAATCACGCCAGAACGACTGAACGCATCTGGCTTTTTTTTTTTCTTTTTTTTTTTTAACAGTTTGGCTGCCAGAGAACGAGACACAATAGAAAATGTATTGTTTGTCGGGCATCTGGCAGTTAAGGTGTTAAATAATAAATGTTTATTTGCACCTTCAAAATTTAACATAAAGGAACAGGTTTACAATAAAATAGGCCGAAAGGTTAACATAATTTAACATGTTACGAGTCTCAACTAATACCTAAGCTAAGATAACTTAATATCTTGTAATATAGGTATCAGTGACCACCCTCATTTGTGTTCACATAATATTAATTGTACATTAGAGCCAAAAAGATTAATACAGTTCCATAATTAATACTTTAAATTCCCGTTAAACAATTAATCAAGACTAGGCACATTCTAAGTACAAAAATAAACCAGGCAAGTAAAACTGTTTCTGTTTTTGGCACAGAGATAGATTATAGTCCGGGAATAGCACATATTAGGCTACTTTTTATCCCGGTATAATGTACCCTTGCCATAAGAAAATACTTTTCACGCGCGTGAAGCCGCTGGCAGAAGCTAGTTATTTTATAATTTTGAATTTAGTCCACGACAGTCCACGAGACCTGTAAATGAGACAACGTCACTTTTGACCTGCTATTTTAAGAACTGGATAAAAGAAAAGCCTCTTTATCTGAAATAAAAATATTGGACTCTTGTTAAAATAGTATCTTTACAATGAATGCGTCCAATAATTTCTGACAATACCTAATTATATAAAGATAATTCGTCATACTCTTTCATGGGGTCAAACCCTTTGCCTTGCCAAATTCACTTACGCATCCAAGCTGCAGGTTTCACTGTGATTGGGACCTTAATAGTTCAAAATCCATATTAGTTTTTCGGTTCATGTTCGTGTGTGATAAGACCGCCATTGTACACTCGTTTTAATAAATGTTTGTGCAGTGTATATGTTTGTTCTGTGTTTATTATGTGTTGTGCAATGAACTGTATAATACATAGGTAAATAAAAAGTGAAGTTTGCTTACTTCTACACTTTGTGGAATTAATAAGAAAATATCGATTCCCACATGTTTGTTTCCATTTAGTTTTGAAATAAAAATACAAAATACACATTTCTTGCGTAATTCGTTTGTATGTTTAAAACATGAAAATAAAACAAACCATGAATTTAAATGCAAACAGCATTTGACTACATTTTAGTCGAATGCTGTATGCATTTAAATTCATTATCTAAAATACTATAAACATTATGTTTGTTTTATTTTCATGTTTTTAACATACAAACGAATTACGCAAGAAATGTGTATCAAGTTTTTTTAATTCAATGTTTTGTTTTTAAATCGTTTATTTGTAGCTACAGTTTTATTAAACTAAATCAGTCTTATTACAAAAAGCGGTTTAACTAAAGACCCAGGTTTAAATCGGTACAAACAAAAATATAATATATACGGTTAAAACGGTTTAAACAAAAATTATATATTACAAATAATGGTTTAGCGATACACCATAGACCATATCATGGTCTAACGCTAAACCTCGGCGGCCCCTAGTTTAACGATGGTCTAAGTCGTATCCTTCAAAGTCTTTCTTTTAGGTTATAGCATCTTTTTTTTTTCATTCATTGTGTTGTGTTGTTTTTATCCGACAATGGGTATTAACATGGTGGATTTAATTGATATTGAGGATATTACTTTTTCCTCGGTACTCCAATTCTAAGATGTATTTTTTTTGTTGGTCCATCACAATATATTATTAACAAAAAAACGCAATTGTTCTATTAGAGACTTGGATAACTTAAAAAATCCAAAGCCTTAATGTACTTTGTTCAACTTGCGATGGTTTTGTTTAATGCCGGTCACTCACATTCGCACGAATACGCAAACCCACAAGTGTAGGACGACATTTGCAAAGGATTATGCAAAGTTTTCGCTACATTCGCGGTTTTCCAAGCTGTGTCGGTTTTTTAACGGACATCAAAGCGCGCGAACCTCGATCCTTCGCGTATCTCCCACACATTCGTGCGAACAGTTGCGCACACGATTGCGAAGGTAACGGACGTTTCGCCATTTTCATAGTTCGTAAATTCTACTGTGCACGTACTAGTAGTAGCGTAGGTACTTAAACTAACTTCAAGATGCTGGAGTTCATTGAACTTCTGCAGAAAGGATCCTCAAAAAATCCCATAAAAAGCAAGCAAGACTGAGACATTCGTAAAAATGTGTAAAACAGGAGGAAGCGCAAGCGGGGTCGCAAATTGAGTATGCGAACCCGTTTGCATATCTGCTAAGTTTGCGAATGAATGGCTGACGGCCCTTCACATGCGTGCAAACATTCGTACAACGTACGAGTTTGCGCGCATGTGAGTTACCGGAGTAACACGCGAGAATGTTACGTTTAAACAAAACTGTAATAAATAAATAACTACAGTCTTATTACAAAAAACTCAATAAACCTTGGTTTATACCTGGCCTATCAAGTCCAGGCTTATCTGCAAAACCATGGTCTAAATTTGTCCGTATTACAAAACTTAAAAAAACCCTGGTCTTCTTAGTACCGTCATTTGAACCATTGTCAATATATCAACCACAGAATAAAACAAATATCATTCGTTCACCATAATATCGTTCAATTGCAATGTTCCGTATGCCTAGAAAAGAAAACTTTTTTATAATACGATAAGGATTAAATGATGTTTAGGAGTGTTAAAATATTGACACTTTGTTATTTTGCATGTATACAAACATTAGTTATTTTATCGATTGCAGTTTTGTTTAGGTTTAAGCACATTATTTAAATTCGTATTAATTACTAATAATACATCTACGTACGTGTAACGAAACGTAACATTCTCGCGTGTTACATGAAACCATAACAATAAACAAAACCACCGCTCGTTGAACAAAGTTCATTAGGCTTTAGATTTTTAAGTTATCCAAGTCTCTATTATAACAATTGCCTCTTTGTTAATAATGTGTTAATATTAAGTGTTGTGATGGACCAACAAAAAAAAAACATCTCAGAATTGGAGTACCGAGGAAAAAGTAATAGCCTCAATATCAATTAAATCCACCATGTTAATATCCATTTTCGGGTAAAAACAACACAACACAATGAAAAAGATTCTATAACCTAAAAGAAAATCTTTGACAGATACGACTTAGACCATCGTTAAACTAGGGGCCGCCGAGGTTGGGGTGCGGGTCAGGTAACCTCCACGTTGGCCTAGTTGGTTGCTGGTCTCTTTCGGATACGTCCGGGGGGAAGAGCAACCCGCTGGGCTGGTGCACCCTGGGCACCGTCAATAACTTCCCATTCGTGGGTTCTTGTTGGCGGTGGCGAATACCTGACGGGGGGGGGGAGGGGTGGGACTCGTCGCTCTGGGTGTTCCCCTGATTAGCAGGGGACACTCCAGACGCGACACAGGGGTAGGTTGGGTAGGTAGCGGTAGGACAGCGGTGGGGCTCACTTCCAGGCCTCTGGGCGGGCCGCCTTCCCCTGCGGGGGGGAACGCCCGGGGCACCCCAGCTCTGCACCCTGCACTGCCCGGCTCTGCAGTGACCGGCTCTGCCCGCTCTGCACCTGGCTTTGCACTCGGCGCTCGTGCGGTTTGAGCTCACCGAGTGCACTGACCAGCTCTGCACCCTGCTTTGCCCGGCTCTGCATCCGGGCTTTGCCCGCTCTGCACCTGGCTCTGCAGCCCGGAATCTCGCCTGTGGGTGGGGGTGGCCGCGGCTCGGGGGCGGGAGGTGGGCCCACGAGGAGGTGATGACTTGTCGTTGCCGACCCTCCTTTGGCGTGGGATGGTCGGCAGGGACAAGTCGGTGGTAGGAGGAGGCGGCGGAGCGTCGGTCTCGACGCTTCGCCGCACACGCGGAGGGCGGCATCTGGCTTCGCGGATTCTGGCCAGATGCCGCATAGGAGGGGACCGTAAGGTCCAGCGCGGTGAGGAGCATGGCGCGGCACACCGTCTAGGTGTGCCCAGCGGGGGCGTAGCTGCGCCATGCCCTGAGGAGGTGTTTGGCAGGTCCTCTCGCTTCCCGGTGTGGTGAATTCCATGCTGAGGAGCGGGGAGGCCTGCGCGGCGGTTGCCTCCTTTTGCGAGGACGCCATGTCGCAAAAGGAGGCAGCGGTGGGGGTGGTAGAGGGCGGTTGTACGATCGCCTGCGCCCACCCCCTGGTGGTGATTAGCGGGCGGCAGGTGCGGGGGCTCCTGTCGTCTGCATTGCACAATCACCACCCTCGTCGGGCGGGAATGGCCGATCACTCACGGTCATTCCCGGGCCCCTCCACTGAGGGAGGGGCGTGCGGGGCCCGCCATAATGGTGGGCAATCGTCGGCGGAGGACTGGGCGTAAAGGCTGTGCCGGTTTCCCAGTTCTCCTCCACACAGACGATGCGGGAGTGCGCTGGTTTATTTTAGTGGGTATACCGGGCTTGCCCGGGGAGTCCCACATAGCCCGTCCATTCCCCCGATGGGCGGGTATGCGTAATGCATTTTTTTCCAGCGTTATCAAAAAAAAAAAAAAAGGGGCCGCCGAGGTTTAGCGTTAGACCATGATATGGTCCATGGTTTATCGCTAAACCATTATTTGTAATATCATTTTTATTGAAACCGTGGTTTATAGAGATTTAAACCTGGGTTTTTAGTTAAACCGCTTTTTGTAATAAGACTGCTCATGTTTATATACGTGGGACACTCAGAAAGTTTTGCGAAACTAAAAAAAATTGTTCTATACGTACATATATTTTTATTAAATCTTTTCAAAGTACTTTCCACCAGCCTCTATACAAAGATTCATGCGCCTAAACCAGTTTTCAAAACACTTTTTCCAGTCCGCCGCAGACACCTCGTTTACAGCCTGCTCGAACGCAGCCAGCGCATCTTCCGGCGACGAAAATTGTATCCCTTTGAGCTGATTTTTTATTTTTGGGAATAAAAAGAAGTCACACGGTGCTAGATCAGGGCTGTAAGGAGGGTGACCCAGGAGTTTGACTGGCGTGCTGTCCAGGAAGTCCCTCGTTTTGAGTGCGGTGTGCGCAGGTGCATTGTCGTGGTGGAGCAGTAGCCCGCGGAGCCCTGTGTTTGGTCGCTTGTTGCTTATGACAGAGAAAACTTCTGGCAAACATTTGGTAGTATACCATTCGGCATTAATGCTTCTTTGATCCCGTAAGGGAATTGATACCAAGTGGCCAGTCAAATTAAAAAAGCTAGCGATCAAAATCTTACCCCCGCTTCTAGATCGCTTCACTTTGGTAGGCGTTGGCTCATTTTGAAACACCCAAACAGTCGACTGGCGCTTGGTTTCTGGGTCGTATTGATAAATCCAGGACTCATCACCTGTAACGATGTCGTAAACACGCCGAGACGAGCCTGCTTCAAATTTGTTAAGCATATCACGGCACCATTCCACCCGGGCCTGCTTCTGAGCATCGGTGAGGTTGTGCGGCACCCAGCGTGATACTATCCTCCTCACGCGAAGATGGCTGTGTAGAATCTCGTGAACGCTTCCCGATCCAATCTTCAATATGTGTTGAATCTCCTGATATGTAATTCGCCTATTGTCTTGGATTAAATTTTTCACTGCTAGCACGTTTTCTTCGGTAACAGCCGTCAAAGGGCGACCGCTTCTTTCGTCATCCCCCAAAGTTGGTCGACCGCGCTTGAATTCGTTATACCAACGATACACGGTTGCCTTGGAAGGGCCTTCATCCATGAATGCCATTTGAAGTCTATCGTACGATTCATCCGGTTTCAGGCGACACTTGAAATCGTATAAAATCATAGCTCTAAAATGTTCCCGGCGCAGATCCATATTTCAGTGAGACACAATACTTTGAATTAACTCGCAAAAAATGTGGAGGGAAATTTTGAAATTGGAACTTACTTATTTTTACTTATAAATAATCATATTTTCGAAAAACATTATAACTGGCCAGTCTCCCATATATAAAAACTTTTTTTCGCAATACTTTCTGAGGGGCCTGGTACATGCAAAATAACAAAGTCTCAATATTTTTAACACTCCTAAACATCATTTTATCCTTATCGCATTATCAAAACGTTTTCTTTTCTGGGATACGGAACGATGCAATTATATGATATTATCGTGAACGAATGATATTTGTATTAATCTGTGGTTGATATATTGACAATGGTTCAAATGACGGTACTAAGAAGACCAGAGTTTTTTAAAGTTTTGTAATACGGACAAATTTAGACCATGGTTTTGCAGATAAGCCTGGACTTGATAGGCTAGGTTTAAACCAAGGTTTATTGAGTTTTTTGTAATAAGAATGAATGAGTTTAAAAAAAACTT
Organism: Orthosia gothica; assembly: GCA_949775005.1. NCBI lineage: Eukaryota > Metazoa > Arthropoda > Insecta > Lepidoptera > Noctuidae > Orthosia > Orthosia gothica. The sequence goes on from CATKRY010000205.1 coordinate 52,550, forward strand.
TAGCTACAAAAAAAAACGATTCAAAAACAAATACAGTATACCTAATGTATAAAACATCAAAGAGAGTATACCTTTTCATTCTTTCGAATGGTAATCGAGCCGTTCATCGCAGCTTGGTCCAATGATCGTACAATTCAGTTGAATAATCATTGCCTTTTATATCGATGAAACAAATGTGTTTGATCTTTTGTAATTTAATGTAATGTTATTCCCTGTGGTGAAGGGGATTAAATTCACATGTTTGCCTTGAAACAATTTACCTAATGTAATATGTAATATCAACCCGCACTGGTCCTATATGATGAATCTATACTTGTTATACTACATATAAAACTTTTTTTAATAAATATACAACTGACTTCCAGAATTGATGAATTGGATTTTTTCCTTTTGTAGTGTTTTTATTTGTATGTTGGATGTTTTTTTTTTTTGTTTTTTACTTTTTAGTTGTGGTACAGTACAAGTTCTTTAATAAAGTACCTACATATAATGCCAAAAGTTATGCAAGAATAGATACCCGAATAACATGAATTTGAACATAATCGTTGAAATGAGAGTGTACCAGGGTGAACGGAACACATCTTCGTACCCCTTCTTTAGAGCGTACCGGCGTGATGTTATGTTATGAAATGGTATGAAACAATAAATAGACATGCGATTGCAGCAATCCTGAGAGATTCTCCGTCATTTATTGAGGAGTTATGTTGTATATTTTCGAAGTTATTCATTAGATCTTCACCAAATTTAAATGGGACCAATTCGGGAACATTTCCTTCAAACAAAAATCATCAAAATCAATTCATAATTGGCGGAGTAGCCGCGTAATAAACATACAAAAAATCATACAGTAGAATTGAGAACCTCTTCCTTTTTTGAAGTAGGTTAAAAATAGTCACTTATCTTGTCTTTGTGTGTGATCGCATTATCCTTTTATACTTCGCAACTTATTTAGATGCGACTTTCACCGTCATTTAGAGCATTTATGCTGGAAGACATAGGAAGGCTACAGAAGATAAGATAAAAAAAAGGCTAAGAAGAATAAATAATATTTAATTAAGGTTGAGACCTCATTAGTGCGTTGTGCTGCGTGTGTAGCACAGCAGTACAGACAAATGACGGTGTTTCAGAAAGGAAGTCTGTGTAGTGTGGACACACCATTAGAAACATAAAATGATTTAGGTCGTGAGTCCTGGTCCCAGTTGCAACATTATGGACTAATTAACGTATTGTTTCAACATCAGTGCTTTACGAAGCAATTTACCCTAATAGCTTTCTGTTGCTGTGATTTTGGGCGACATAAATTCCTCCTAATGATAAAAAAAACGTATAAGCGTATCGTAGATACCAACCCTCGTTTTTCCTTTATAGATAACGCTTAAATGTCCCGGACGGACACAAGGATAGGATATTTGATAATGGTAATCCGCTTGCCTTTAATGGAGCAAGCAAAATAGGGAAAATGAAAACAGAATCTGCAAAAGGAGGGACAGTGTGATTAACAGATGATCCTTTGACCCAATTATGGGGACACTTTGTAAGAAAAACTGGGTTGATAAAGAAGAATAAATCTTTTAACACCTGATACATGATTCGGCAAAAAAATTGTCCTTTAGAGAAATAATTACTATTAAAGGTTTTCCTTTTCACTCCTTCAACACTTAACGTACCTACGTTAAGTGTTGAAGGAGTGAAAACGCAAACCAGAAACCATCATCCTTTCCTTTGCCAACCAAAACTTTGCCACGATCATTACCCTGGCAAAGTTTTGGATGGCAAAGGAAAGGATGATGGTCCCATTACCGTGACTTTGCACTACGCTGAAAATGTAAATATAAGTAGCTACTATGAAGCTAGTATTAGAAGTCATCCTAACATAAAGCGAATTATCGCATGAATTCGTGACGCGTTCATTTGTTCGGCGAAATCCGATGACGCACTCGGTTAGCGTGACGACGCGCCGTCGACGCCTAATAAATGTGTGCATGATTGATTTATATTTCTGAGTAGCTCTGGCAAGCAAGCAAGACTACCATCCTGTCGGTAATGCTGCCTATGTACATCTGCAGTACCAAAGATATCGACGATTACACACTCACGTAGTCAAGGGTTTAGCCACAGACGTTGCACTCAAAACACATTACCCTGCTTCTGGGAAAAGCATGTAAAAACTAGTTGTCATTCGGGTGCTTTGTAACACGCTCCTTTATGTATGGTGAATATTACACATTCAGAGCAACCGTATGTATACCGTTCTTTCTTCTGACAGCAGATTCATCTGCGTTATAGTCGTAAATTATCCTAAGGGAATGTGCTTCCAGGATAAAAAGTATCTTATGCCCATTTTTAAGGTTCACTCCGTATTAAAATTGGTTCAGTGGTATAAGCGTGAAAACGTACAGATGGATAGATAGACAGAGCGATAGAGATACTTCAGCTTTTATAATATTAGTATAGATTATTACTAAAAGCAATAACATTTTTCAGTAATAGGGATGTTGCCTGGGTAGAAAAGTGATAATAATATTTATAGAAAAATATGATATGATAATATTATAGAAAAATGATATTAATATTTAGTCCGTCACGTCACGTTGAGATTATCAAATAATATTGGAGGCGTATTTTTCACCTTGTCAAATAAATAAAAAAATACAAAGATAAAGCGCATCAAAGTTCAGAAGTGGAAGCTTGTAACGTCACATTGTCCGTATAAAGTGTAACACACTGTGACGTCACACGATATTTCAACGCACTTTATCGTAGTATTTTTTTGTCAAAGTTGCAATAGGAAAAGTATGTGTCCAATATTTTAGGTTATCTAACTGACGAACTTAATTGATATTTTTCGTCAACTATCCTATTGAGACAGAGTGCAACAAAGACGAGTTTAACTGACACATTGGTTTTCTTTCAGTAATCCTTTGAATGATGGAGGGAGATCACGAGTTCCTAACCTACGTATTTATTAGAATGACTTTATTATAGTCGTATTTTTTATTTTATATTGCAAAATATCGATCATGCATTCATGACTGTTCATAAATTTCTTTTCGTCATGAAAAAAATTGTAAAAGAGCAATTTATCAAGCCACGCTTTATAAAAAAAATGATCCTTGCGGTATGACAATGGCAAAAAATATTTCATATTTTAGACATGATTTAGTACCCCTGAAACATTTACGTAAAGCCAATTTATTTGCCGCTTACTCTTTTTTAACAATAAAAGCTATATTATCGGTACAGTCGATGAAGCCGAATACCAACGTATGAATTTTTGTACTCGATTTAATTTTCTTCAGCGCTATAAAAGTGATATAATGACAAAAACAACAAAAGACAAAAAGGCCCGAATGTGTTTGGTTTATGTTTTTTTTTAATATTAGTACGGAAAATGGTATAAGAGGTGTGAGCCAGTGATGAAATCTTTTATGCAGACGTTTTATGGTCATGCTATAGATGATGTCTTTCTCATAGTTTTTTCGTTTGCAGCCGATAATTGGCATTTTAAGTCGCAGGAGCAGTGCAGCCCCATATATTTCTAGTGTCGCTAGAATATTTTTATTTGTCGGCGGAAGTCTCTAGAAATACTGCACCGATATGATTATGATTTTATTCACTGATAGTAAACTATACTATCTCTGAGCGACATAAGATACTTTTTATTTCGGCAAAAATCAAGGTTCCTGTTGGGGAGGTTTAAGATTTTTTTTTTAAGCCGCGGTTTTAAGCTACTTTTAAATATTTTTGAGATAATGTGTTCCATTCCATTAACTAATGTTGAAGTTTTTCTAGAATTAAGAGCGGACTCTAGTCAACAGGAATTTGCAAAATAGGTATTTGAAAAAACTATTGCCGTCGCGTCACCTCCAACCTCACCCCGTAAAGTGCGAAAGGGGCAACTGCAGCTCAGGCTGATTTTACCTACAAAAACTTTGACTAAAAGACGTTTCGTATTCTGCTGTTTTCTTCATGAAAACTGGTCTGATCTAAAAAATTCTTATATCAAAATTTAGAGGAAAAGTATATCTATGCTGCTATCATTTCCTTTTTTGTTAAAAACTTATAAATTTTATCTGAAAGTCTTCTGAACATGGCGGTAAAAACGGGCATATTTTTCGGCTTTTTGGATTGTCATATTTCTTTTTGTGTTTATGTTTTGGAAAAAAGGAAATGATACAGCCACGTATTAATTAGACCTAGATTTTATGGAAAAAATTCATTGCTCTAGAGGCATTATCCACGAAGAAAACAGCAGAATGTGTTTGTATGGAGAAAGTCTCACTAGAGTCCCCTCTTAAGTAAGTACATAGCAACGTAAAAACAAATAAATCAAAGTTCCCAAAGAATGCTGCCTCTGTTTGCGAAATACCCCCAATCTAAACAAAGTAAGAGCTTTTCACTAGATTAAACCCGCTCTTGTCTGGTCTGTGGCGGCACAACAAACAACGCGCGGCGTCCATTGACAATAGACATGATTTACCAATATCCACAGAATATATTCTCGCGTCTGTGTTTTTCTGTTCAAGTATTCAATTAGGTATTGAAATGAAACGATATAGGTATTGTAACTTTCGAGACACACATTTTGTAAGAGCTTTTGCGTTTTCGTGAAGTTTGATATTACGGAATAAATTGAAAAATATCTAAATAACGCCCAAAAAATATAAAAAAATCATTTTCGTCATTTGTTCTGGAGCCGCCAATCACCTGTTGTTGTCATCATCTGCCTGTAGCGATCCAGTGCTGGACTTGTATCGTACTAGGTTCTATAATCATAAGCGAGCGTAAGGTTTGTGAGGACTGGATGCATGGATCGATGGGCTTTTGTTATTCTTTCACGCAAAAACTACTAAACGATTTTGGATGTAATTTCGCATACCGATAAGACCTGAATTAGAACCTGGATTAACACAACATAGAATATAAACTTTTTACCTGGGGAGTTCCTTTTCAATAATTTTCGACTTTCAAAAAGTTCACAGAGTTAAGGATCAATTTAACTAAATTATGGCGACGATTACTAAAAGATTACACTCTTGTAACATCTTGGCCATTTCGTTTGAGGTCAGATAATTCGTTTTGGGTCACCAATTTACTCGGCGCTTTGAAATAGGCTGTATTGGTATTTGGTACACATTTTAGGTCCCACAGTGGCTTTGTAAATTGGAAGACAAACTCAATTATCCAAAATTGGAAAGTGAATTTGTAAGGAGCTCGTGGTTAAATAATATCATCCGAAAGATTCGATATTTTAAGTTTAGCAATAGCCCCTCCCGAATCGGTTTGTGAATGGTTAACCTATATGTTACATACCGAGACGCCTCCGAGCCTGGAATAACATGTAAAGCAGTTGGTACAGGCGTCACTTGATGACCTTTGACAGACGATACGAATAATAAGAATCCAGAAAATTTTACACTTGTCTTGGCAATAGTTTCCGTGTTAGGATAGGATAGATGGATTCCCTTTTCCGTAATTGGACTTCCATTTGGTCCGATGTGCTTGCAGGCTTCCTTTCTGTAAGAGGGAGTGGGCCGTAACCACCACGTGGGCTCCAGTACGCGTTGGTGAATGTCACATGTCTTCGAAATTTTGGTTCTAAGACATGCCGATTTCCATACGATGTTTTCCTTCACCGTTTTGAGAGCAGTAGTGATAAAATAATTTACACAAAGTAAAGCGCCTGCCGGTTCAAACTCAGGACCTTTATGTCGCGACCGTTACCACTGGGCACCAAGTCCTCTTTGGTTTCCGTGTTACTCACTTACTTGTTTGTGGACGTTAAATAAGCAATCGTTCTATGTGAAATACTGGTACTCGGCTACATCTGGTTAGACTGGAAGCCGACCCCAACATATTGGGAAAACGCTGGGAGATAAAAAGATTGAAGGTGAATTGATGTGACTGTTTTGACGAATACATGAAAGGTTTAGTAGTAGGAGTGCAGCTCAGTTTGTGAAAGACCAAGTAAAAGACAGTAGTACATACCTATTTCTAACATACCTAGATCTAATCCTACTGACAGGCAGCGTTGCTGTGTTCATTTTGAAAGGTTAGTACCGATATGCCAGCTTAGCTAGTAGTAGTAGCTAGAATGTTGGAACAGTTATCCCCAAGCCATTGAGCAGTATTTTTTCGTACACGTCTGGTTTAGATGAAAATGCACGGTTAGCTAGAAATATCGTTCAAAAACTAAAATTGTGGACTCACAAATATGGCGGACCATTTTTTTCATAACTTGGGAATCATATAAAATGGTTTGCTAAGAGAAGTATGTTTTTTTTATTAATAACTAGCTGACCCGGCAAACTTTGTTTTGCCATAAAAATACCAAACATTTATCTACCTTACCTTACACTACCTACCCTACACTACCCTACCCTACCCTATACTACCCTACCCTACACTACCTTCCCTACCCTACGCTACACTACCCTACCCTACACTACCCTACCCTATCCTACACTAAACTACCCTACACTACCCTACACTACCCTACACTACCCTACACTACCCTACACTACCCTGCACTACCCTGCACTACCCTACACTACCCTACACTACCCTACACTACCCTACACTACCCTACGCTACCCTACACTACCCTACACTACCCTACACTACCCAGCACTACCCTGCACTACCCTACACTACCCTACACTACCCTACACTACCCTACACTACCCTACACTACCCTACACTACCCTACACTACCCTACACTACCCTACACTACCCTACACTACCCTACACTACCCTACACTACCCTACACTACCCTACACTACCCTACACTACCCTACACTACCCTACACTACCCTACACTACCCTACACTACCCTACACTACCCTACACTACCCTACACTACCCTACACTACCCAACACTACCCTACACTACCCTACCCTACCCTACACTACCCTACACTACCCTACACTACCCTACACTACCCTACACTACCCTACACTACCCTACACTACCCTACACTACCCTACACTACCCTACACTACCCTACACTACCCTACACTACCCTACACTACCCTACACTACCCTACACTACCCTTCACTACCCTACACTACAATACCCTACACTACACTACCCTACCCTACGCTACACTACCCTACCCTACACTACCCTACCCTACCCTACCCTACCCTACCCTACCAAACCCTACCCGACACTACCCTACCACACACAAAGCAAAAATAGCTTATACAATAGCAATAAAGCTCAAATTGACTCTACGTTTTAGTTAGAAAACTTTTGTATGGGAAAAAGAAAAGGGCTATTTTTTTTTTTCCCTGCAATTATTAGAATTTTGCTCCCCGTAAAAACCATCTTTGAACTTTAACGACCATTTAAAAAAAAGAATTGGCCAAATTGGTCCATGCGTTGTTGAGTTATGCGCTTACCAACACATTTTGCGATTCATTTTTATATTATAGATTTACTTATTACAGACATTTATCCCTTACATACAAGGGTACAATAGCCTTTTATTAAGGTTAATCAATATAAGCTTATTTTGTGTATATTTATTTGAAAAATCCATTACCCTTAAGATAGGATTACACAGTTAACGTGCTGATAATACCTGCGTTTGACGGATTCCAATAACAAAGGTTTTAATTGGATTTGCGCAAGGTATCAGGTGTGACACAAAACGTGTTATTTAGGACATTGAAACTTGTAGGAGAACCTATATATTATTATAAGGCCCGTACTCCGCTTTAGTGCCGTAAAACGGTAACGTTCTTCTAAAATAAGAAATATTCCTTAGTACCTAACAGCTAGGTTAAAAGGTTTGAATACAATAATAATGTATTTTTAATTCATGTACAGTAGAATCTGTTTATTATGACTCCGCTTATATTGACTAACCGCTTATTATGACGTAATTACACTACGAAGTTTGGTTTTCATATAAAATTCTTTATAAAAAAGTCGGATACAATGACTTCCCTTGATGATATGTCGCTTATTATGACCCATTTTATCATAAGAAACAAAGGAATACCTGTCAGCGGCCCTATGCTACATGAAAAGGCAAATGTTTTTGCCGCGCGTTTTGTTATTCTCGACTTCAATTGTTCTGCAAGCTGGATCAGTCGTTTTAAAGTTCGACAAAACATTGTGGCGGGAAAATTTGTAAATACTTAAGTACATATTTACATAAAAAAGTGTCTTTTTCACAAAACGCTTTGTATGACGTCCGCATATTATGACGTGTTTGTCAATTCCTTTCGATGTCATAATAAACGGACTCTACTGTACATTATTTGCGAAACATGGTTTTTCGTATGACTATTAAGACTTTTGCTTTAAAAAATAATTAGCAATACGATATTTTTTCACTACTTTTGCATACTTCTTCAAAACGACTTGGATAATCAACATCATCATATCAGCCGAAAGACGTCCACTGCTGGACATAGGCCTCCCCCAAGCGTCGCCACATTGACCGATACCGTGCGTCTCACGACTTGGATGTTTTAAAATATTTTTACACAAAAAAATGTTGGTTAGAATTTCTACTTTACCTACATAGGATATGTAAATAAAAATATACACGTAAATAAAAATATATTTTATAACCATCTGAAATAATGTATTTTTCAAATGGTGAAAGATTTTTTTAAATAGGCGTAGTGGTTCCAGAGATTACTATTATTTATTGTTGTTTGTTTGTTTGTTGTAATATATAAATTGTTGTAATTCCTAGATCATCTCCAGGAACACATTTTTTTCGGCATTAGAAGTAGCCTATTGTATTAATCCGGGCTGTTAGGTACATGTATACCAATTTCATCCAGATGCTTGAAAGCTGAAAATTATCCCGAGGGAAGATATTCCCGGGATAAAAAGTATTATTTGTGCTATTCCAGACTATAATCTATCTATGTGCCAAATTGCATCCAGATCCGTTCAGCCGTTTAAGCGTGAAGAAGTAACTACAAACACACACACACATACAAACTTTCGTCTGTATAATATTCATGTGATTACCATCTTAAATAATTTACCTTTGAAATGGTGAAAGATTTTTTCAAATAGGTGTAATGGCTCCAGAGATTACCCTACACGTGAGAACAAACTCACAAAATTCTCTCTTTATTGTATTAGTATTGAGCAAAAAGCCAATGTTCTATTTATGCTAAAATGTTTATGTTGTAAATAAATATTTGCAGAACTTAACATCAGTACATATAATAAATCTGTGGAAAAGTCGTTTTTGTAGAAAGAAAATGTTTCCAAAAATATTGCTAAACAGAACGCATTTCCAGCATTTTTGGCATTTCTGTTTGTCAGTTGGTCGGTTTCTCTGTTTGTCTGTTTACTTGTGCACGCATCACGTAAAATGTACGAAACCAATATAGATAACTTATATACTTAAAAAAATGTGCATATTTTGAAATATTTCTTAGTTTTTGTTTCATCGCAATCGGTTCACTCTATCATAAGTTAAAAGAAATTAAAGTGTTCAAGAAGTAATATATTACAACACACGCAATTCAGATAGTCGGACAGTTGAACTCCATATTTGATAGATGGCGTTATGCATTTGACGTCATTTTCTGAATGGCGGTATTAAGATTCTCCGCAAAAGAAAGACCCTAGTAAAAAAAATCAACCTACAAATCCAAAACTTCAAATGAAGTAGGTAAAGAAAACTTCTAAGGATCACGTAACTCAATACTTTTTCTTTCAGTATCCATTACCCAAAATTAATGAGCAAGATTTTTAGGAAATCTTTATTCTTTTAACAGTTGGAAAAGGAGCTAAATCAAATAAAAGTCCATAAAATAAAAGTAAGAGAAAACATTATAACACCACATTATGTAGATTTATAATATAATGTAACTTATCTTAGTACGTAAAAGAAAACATAAAAAAATAAGTTCAACAACAACCCCGACTACGACTTTGCCGAATGTATTGTTTTGATACGGTAGGTGGCATACGACCACGGTTATCCTCTATGGAATAGTTTGTACATAACAATTTCAGATGAGAATATTTTCTTGTTTCATACTTTTTAGAGAGTGATTTTTCAGTAGTCGGGTTTTAGTTTTTGAACTTATTTTTTATTTAAAGTATTTTGGGGTTTTTGCAGAGCCACATCACATTTTTCTGTGTAGGGTATGTTGTTTAACATGTATCTACTTACCAAGTCATCCGTCGAAATACCCATTGTGGCGGCAGACAATGGTAATTTATATTATGTCTGCTAATTAGCGGGTCACTAGATAGAGCCTAAGTTAGAAGAATGGACTTTGCGACACGAATGTTTATATTTCATCAGAACTATGCAAATCGATAGCCGTTTTGCGTAGTTGTGACGCATACTTTCTTTATTTGTATTTAAGTTTTTCCTTTTGTTTTTTTTTTAATATTTTTATGGTATGCGTGGCGCAAATTAACTCTTTTTCTTTATTTCTATTTAAAATTTCTTTTACTTTGTAAACCGTAGTATCCTCACGTGTAAGCAATAACATTTATTCTATAACACCTGTATCTAATATGATAAAGAACAACCAAAGTGAGAGAAAACCAGCGTAATGACATTTTTGGTTACAATCCTTAAAGTCCGGGCAAATGTCGCCGTGTTGCTGCATTTCAAGTCAAAGAAAGTTTAATTAAATATTCTGTTGTCGTCGTGGTTGTTTCTATATGTAATTTATCTGTAACCTGTTTTGCGGATTCACTAGTTGTATCTTAAGGTGAGTATACACTAGAGCATTTTCACGAGCATTACAATGTAATGTAACGTTCTTACGAATGGTACAATACAGACAAATGCTCAGTTTCCTAAAGCATTTGCAAGTAATGTAACGTTCTTGCGAATGTTTGACACTGCTTTCGACGTAATGCTCACGGCGAGTGAGCATTTACCTGTAACATTTCTTTGTATCTTGCGTTAATTATTGACCTCACTCACGTGACCCGCGCTCGTGCCTTTGCTCGATAAAATGTTACACCAAAACGCTCGTTGGTTTTTAAAATCAGGTTGTATCAATACATTGACCGTCATGTTCGAAGTGTGGTTCTAGTAAATTTAAGAACAGTGAATGTTCGATGTTCTGTTACAAGTAAATGCTCTAGACTATATTCACCTTTATAGTTTTATACGGTTCAGTTGATTGAAGGAAGAATGTGAAGTTGAATTAGGATCACTGTGAGTTTCGTTACTACTACTAAATTATGGCGACGATTATTAAAAGATTACCCTCTTGTAACATCTTTGCCATTTCGTTTGAGGTCAGCTAATTCGTTTTGGGTCACCAATTTACTCGGCGCTTTGAAATAGCTAGCCTACCCGGTCCTATCACAGAACCATTCCGATTTTCTCCGGCTACCGAGGATGAAATTAAAAAGATGATCCTTTCTATAAAATCCAAAGCTGTGGCCCATGATGATATTAATCGTCAAATGGTCACCTTGATCCTTAAATTTCTTCTTCCTCCGATTACCCATATAATAAACTTTTCCTTAGATTCCGGCCAGTTCCCATCCCTGTGGCGAAAGGCCTACGTCCGTCCACTTCCTAAAATTTCAAATCACTCCCTACCTAATCATTTCCGACCTATTTCCATACTCTCTTTCCTGTCAAAAGTGCTCGAGGCCTGTGTCCACAAGCAGTTTTCGGGGTTCGTTCACCGTAACAACCTTGTCAGCTCATTCCAGTCTGGGTTCAGGCCTGGGCACAGTACTGCATCCGCTCTGCTCAAAGTGACTGGTGACATCAGAGAGGCAATGGAGGATACCAAGGTTACCGTTTTGGTACTAATTGATTTCTCCAATGCCTTTAACTTATATCAGACGCTATAGAAGATGTAAACCGAGACTTGCATGCGATTAAAATCTGGTCTGATAGATTTGGGGTGGCTGTAAACCCCTCGAAGTGTCAGGCTATTGTAATAGGAAGCTCGCGTATGGTGGGTAGAGTGGCGGTTAGCTCTCTTCCTTCTCTTATTTTCGATGGTACCGTTATTCCCATTAGCCCTAGTGTGAAAGATCTCGGTTTGCATCTTGATTCGACGCTTGGCTGGCATAGTCAGGTTACTAGTGTCAGTCAAAGAGTCAACGGCACTTTGCGTTCTTCCAACAATCTGCTCTTACTCTGTCCTTCTCATACTACTGATTTTGTTTATTCTTCCTTTCATATTCAGTCTATTCTTCTTTGGAACGCGCTTCCTCTCGAAATCAGTGCGGCCACCAGTCGGTATGCTTTCAAGCGGAAATTGCAGTATTATTATCAGCGGGGGGTAGGGTCATCTCGTTAACTTATCTTCATTACTTTATTAAATATATATATTTATTTAGATATGTATCATATAAAATATGTATGTATGTGTATTTTAAACAATAATGATATATTTTGTTTTAACATTTGTTGTTGCAACGATTTGAGCAATGCACCTGCCATGTTTACTCTTCACCACCCTTGGTTGACTGGTAGAGAATGCCTAAGGCATTAAGTCCGCCATTGTACCTTTGTGCATGAAGTTTAAATAAATAAATAGGCTGTATTGGTACTTGGTACACATTTTATGTCCCACAGTGGCTTTGTAAATTGGAAGACAAACTCAATTATCCAAAATTGTAAAGTGAATTTTTAAGGAGCTCGTGGTTAAATAATATCATCCGAAAGATTCGATATTTTAAGTTTAGCAATAGCTTCCCGAATCGGTTTGTGAATGGTTAACCTATATGTTACATACCGAGACGCCTCCGAGCCTTTTTTTTTTTTTTTGCGTGGAGAAATGCTCATGCATACTGCGCTACCACGGAGAGATAGCGCAGTTATGTGGGACTCTAACCCACTAAAACTCCACGGTGTCCTCCTGTGCCGCTTATGGCGGGAACACGGGTACGCGTTAGCACTCACCGCGAACCCGCCACGCGCCTCCGAGCCTGGAATAACATGTAAAGCCGTTGGTACAGGCGTCACTTGATGACCTTTGACAGACGTTACGAATAATAAGAATCCAGAAAATTTGACACTTGTCTTGGCAATAGTTTCCGTGTTAGGATAGGATAGATGGACCCCTTTTCCGTAATTGGACTTCCATTTGGTCCGTTGTGCTTGCAGGCTTCCTTTCTGTAAGAGGGAGTGGGCCGTAACCACCACGTGGGCTCCAGTGCGCGTTGGTGGATGTCACATGTCTTTGGTTCTAAGACATGCCGGTTTCCATACGATGTTTTCCTTCTCCGTTTTGAGAGCAGTAGTGATAAAATAATTTACACAAGTATAGCGCCTGCCCGTGCTCGACCTACGACCTACAACTTTTATGTCGCGGCCGTTACCACTGGGCCACCACTGCTCTTTGGTTTCCGTGTTACCCAGTAACTTGGTAGTGGAGGTCAGATAAGGAATCGTTCCATGTGAAATACTGGTACTCGGCTACATCTGGTTAGACTGGAAGCCGACTCCAACATATTGGGAAAACGCTAGGAGATAAAAAGATTGAAGGTGAATTGATGTGACTGTTTTGACGAATATATGAAAGGTTTAGTAGTAGGAGTGCAGCTCAGTTTGTGAAAGACCAAGTAAAAGACAGTAGTACATACCTATTTCTAACATACCTAGATCTAGTCCTACTGACAGGCAGCGTTGCTGTGTTCATTTTGAAAGGTTAGTACCGAAATGCCAGCTTAGCTAGTAGTAGTAGCTAGAATTTTGTTTTTTTTTTAGTTTTTTCACGTCTGGTTTAGATGAAAATGCACGGTTAGCTAGAAATATCGTTCAAAAACTAAAATTGTGGACTCACAAATATGGCGGACCATTTTTTTCATAACTTGGGAATCATATTAAATGGTTTGCTAAGAGAAGTATGTTTTTTTTTATTAATAATTTACTTATTACAGACATTTATGCTTGTTTACTTTCATTAAAAATAACAAATACTCATACCTTACATACAAGGGTACAATAGGCTTTTATTAAGGTTAATCAATATAAGCTTATTTTGTGTATATTTATTTGAAAAATCCATTACCCTTAAGATAGGATTACACAGTTAACGTGCTGATAATACCTGCGTTTGACGGATTCCAATAACAAAGGTTTTAATTGGATTTGCGCAAGATATCAGGTGTGTTACAAAACGTGTTATTTAGGACATTGAAACCTGTAGGAGAATATTATAAGGCCCTTATCTTATCTTGTGGAGGGGCCGAGAAATAACTCGGACACTTCGACCCATGGGATCTATTGTGTTCAAAGATTGAACACAATTATATATTATTATTAAATTATTATTATTCATATTTCTATTGTGATCTATTTATAAGGCCCTTACTCCGACTGAATTTCCTAAGTTAGGAATTTCAGTCGGCGCTCTCTGCCCCCGTTTCCTCTTAGTAAATTCAACTTACAAATCGAAAACCATCCCAAACTTCAAATGAAGTAGGTAAAGAAAATTTCTAAGGATCTCGGAACTCAATACTTTTTCTTTCAGTATCCATTACCCAAAATTGATGACTGAGATTTCTAGGAAATCTCTTTATTTTAACAGTTGGAAAAGGAGCTATATCAAATAAAAGTCCATAAAATAAAAGTAAGAGAAAACATTATAACACCACATTATGTAGATTTATAATATAATGTATCTTATCTTAGTACGTAAAAGAAAACATAAAAAATAAGTTCAAAAACTAAACCCTGACTACCACTTTGCAGAATGTATTGTTTTGTTACGGTAGGTGGCATACGACCACGGTTATCCTCTATGGAATAGTTTGTACATAACAATCTCAGATGAGAATATTTTCTTGTTTCATACTTTTTAGAGCGTGATTTTACAGTAGTCGGGTTTAAGTTTTTGAACTTTTTTTATTTAAGAGGCGAGTCCTTAAGAAACACCTAAAAAGGCACTTACAGTTTTCGTTATTTCTAAAGATTCACCACGCTGAATTACACAAAAAAAAATATGAAGAACCTTAACAGATGTGCCAACAGTTTCACCGCGAGATATTTGTAAAACCATCCTAAATTTCTAAAAAAAAAATTGTTGAAATCTCTCAAAAACATCTAAATCGACCTTTTCTATTTGCACTATTGTCATAATTCTAGAAGATTTTTTATAAATCTCTTTAGATATATCGTGACACGAAAGTATGAATATGACGTTCACCGTTTTATTTATCTAATAAGTCACACCAAATGATAGTAATCCACGTTTCAACATTGTTATTTTTTCTACACAAATTGTTTTCTATTCCCCATACATTTTAGTATGGAGCGTTACGCTCCAGTAATTTGTTTTATAATCGACCACGCGCGCGAAAAATTTTCAGTGCCGTCTTAGACTCCAAGGTGAGAGCACGTCCGTTTTTTTTCCGAGCCGAGTTCGCAAAACGTCTACGCACACATACACAATAGGCATAAGGGTGGGTCGCGAGTGTCGTGACATGACTGTAGCACTATTCAAGCAATAAGATAAAATGGACCAAATCATGTTTTTAGTAATCATGTGTCTTGTAAGCCATACTATTGCAAGCAACTGAATTCAACAAATATAAATGGTGAAATTGGCACTGATAATTTTTTTTGCCGGTAATGAAAGCTTACACCTTTTTTATTGCCGTAATGAAACTTGTCTCAAGATTAGCCAACAATGCTAAAAGCATAATTTATAAAGTCAATAGTAATATAGCAGAGGTTTTTAAAAGTGTTGTTGCAAAGTTCGTAGGAGGAAAACTAATTAATTTCTCAACTAGACAATCTTACGCAGCTCGTTGTGCAACGTGCGTTGTGGCATTTAACATTAAGCAGCCACAAACCTACTTGTACAATAAAATCATACACAAAATACCTAACATATTTATAAGCCATCATGAGTTGAAAAACCGGCCAAGTGCGAGTCGGACTCGCGCACGAAGGGTTCCGTACTTGGTAAATTGCGGTTTACGATTTATGACGTATTAAAAAAAAACTACTTACTAGATCTCGTTCAAACCAATTTTCAGTGGAAGTTTACTTGGTAATTAATGTACATCATATGTTTTTTTTAGTTGTATCATTCTGTTATTTAAGAAGTTACAGGGGGGGGGGGACACATTTTACCACTTTGGAAGTGTCTCTCGCGCAAACTATTCAGTTTAGAAAAAAATATAATAGAAACCTAAACATCATTTTTGAAGACCTATCCATAGATAACCCACCCGTATGGGTTTGATGAAAAAAAAACAAATTTTGTTTCAGTTTCAAGTATGGGCACCCCCAAAATTTATTGTTTTTTTTTCTATTTTTGTGTGAAAATCTTAATGCGGTTCGCAGAATATATCTACTTATCAAGTTTAAACAGCATAGTTCTTATAGTTTCGGGAAAAAGTGGCTGTGACATACGGACGGACAGAATAATAATTTAAATGTTGTATTACATATAGTAATTATTTTTTCTAACAATCAAACTACACAACCGATTACACTGTGACCCCACCCTTTATTCACGACTATATTACTATGGGCACGCGTGCCGTGCGGAGCGGTGAATCAATAGCT
This sequence comes from Orthosia gothica, assembly GCA_949775005.1. Taxonomy (NCBI): domain Eukaryota; kingdom Metazoa; phylum Arthropoda; class Insecta; order Lepidoptera; family Noctuidae; genus Orthosia; species Orthosia gothica. Next base: position 69,052 of record CATKRY010000205.1, read on the forward strand.
AATACATTGCGCGTTTTTGAGACAAGCTTACAAATCCTTCAGAAGCGAACGCGCATTGAAGCTATATCATGCCCGTCGCGCCGCATAATTTTTCACTTGTTCTTGGGTGCGTGTACACTACAATGTGTGATGCAAATGTGTTAGTGAAAATGTCGTTGTGTGGGTTCTAAAATAAGTTCTCACGCTCGCAAACCTGCCTCTTAAAGTATTTTGGGGTTTTTGCAGAGCCTCATCACATTTTTCATGTTTAGGGTTTTTTGTTTTACATGCATCTAGATAATTCATAAGTTACAAGAGTTGACTTTACGACGCGAATGTGTATATTGTATTAAATTTTCTGTCGTATCTGGCGCAAATTAACTCTTTTTCTTTCTTTCTATTTAAAATTCCTTGAACTTTGTAAACCGTATACTCACGTGTAAGCAATAACATTTATTCTATATAACACCTGTATCTTATAATGATAAAGAACAAAGTGAGAGACAACCAGCGTAATGAGGATTTTGTTTACAAACTTTAAAGTCCCGGGAAAATGTCGCCCGTGTCGCCGCATTTCAAGTCAAAGAAAGTTTAATTAAATATTCTGTTGTCGTCGTGGTGTTTTCGTTAAGTAATTTATCTGTAACCTTTTTTGCGTAATCACTAAAAAAGCCAGAATTTTAATTCGATTCCAGATTTGACATTAGCTACTGTCATTTTGTGAAATAATGATACCACATATAATAGTGTAGCGATGAACACACAAATCGATAAACAATCAGTGTGTGTGCCATCAGTGTGCCAATTAAAGACTAAATTATTGATTTTTATTTAAATAAATACATAATTATTCATAATAATTATTTATTAATTAGTAATCGCTGCTCTATTTTATAAAAAGTTAATATTTTTGTTTTTATATTAAAAACAAAACTTATAATAAAAGAGCCTAGATAGTTTTCAGTATTGGCAACCCGTGCGCGCTCGTGCAGCTATCGCCATTTTGTTTATCGTGTCATTCGGCTTCATTCTCCCAGTCTGACTGCACGAAAATCTTATTTCATTGCGAATCGATATTTTGTTATTTTGTTGGGTTTTTGTTAAAGTGTTGTTACGTTGTGTTTGCTGTTACGTTTATAGTTTTTTGTGAACTTTGAGTGAATCTATTTGTTTTGGTTTTCCATCAAAATGGATCCTCAGCCAAGTACATCACAAAAAGACGTGGATGTTTTCTTGTCCCCAAGAAAAAAACATCCACGAAAAGCTTTCACTGTTACTGAAAAAGTAATGATTCGCAACGCCTACAAATACGTGAAAAATGAAATTTCTGCGCAATTGGAGGCCATTGAAGTTGTGGAAGACAATGAATGTATGAGCAAAGTTGCTGACATATTGGGAATAACCTCACGCTCTGTTTGTAACGTTTTGAAGGAAGTAAATAAAGGTGCGCTGCCAACTCCTCCTAAAAAAACTTTAAACTCTAACTTTAAACTTTAACTCCTAAAGCCATATAGGTAGTGAAGAAGGCTTCCTGGAAGAGGGGCTCATGATTTTTGAAGCAAAGAAAAATTGTGAAGATTACCATGATGAGATGAATGCAGTTTGTTTTTAGGAGTGGTTCGCTGGAGTCTTACCAAAATTAAGACCAAACTCAATTGTGGTGATGGATAATGCACTTTACCACTCCCGAAATTGGAAACGGCACCAAAAATGAGCTGGGAAAAAGCTGCCATTCAAGATAGGCTTTTAAATAAAAATATTCATTACGAACCAGATATGGTTAAAGCTACGCTTTTAGAACTGATTCCACATAACGAGTCTTTTAATAAGTACGCTGTAGACGGAATCAACATGGGATCACGGTTTTAAGACTGCCTCCTTACCATTGCGAGCTAAACCCTATCGAATTGATATGGGCGCAGGTAAAGGGGCATGTAGCTCAAAATAATAAAACCTTCAAATTGACAGACGTGAGAAATTTATTTGAGGAAGGCATTCAAAAAAATTACGGCTACCGAATGGTCTAAATGCGTATCCCATGTTGTCAAAGAAGAGGAAAAAATGAGTAGGCTAGATATGTTAATTGACAATATCACAGACACATTTATAATAAATGTTACAGAAAGTGACAGCGATAGCGATGACGGCGACAATTTATAAAATAAATTATTACCATAATACATCTATCTGTTTTATTTGTCATGTTCCTTCATGATCACATTTTTTTATTTATTTCACACACAATTATCGGTTCAGAAATATTTAATTTCCTGATATACTTAGTTTACGAGAGTAAAATTATAAACGAGAAGAATCGATCCGGAAATATTCCATTTCCATATCGAATAATTTCGCAACGTCACTGTTTAGTACTTGTCATAACGTTGCAACACTGAAATTGTCAAATCTGGAATCGAATTAAAATTCCGAGTAAAGTATACCCTAGAACATTTTCGCGAGCATTACGTATATAATGTAATTTAACGTTCTTACGAATGGTACAATACAGAAAAATGCTCAGTTTACTAAAGCATTTCCAAGTAATGTAACGTTCTTGCGAATGTTCGACGCTGCGTTCGACGTAATGCTCACGGCGAGTGAGAATTTACCTGTAACGTTTCTTTGTATCTTGCGTTCATTATTGTCCTCATTCACGTGACCCGCGCTCGTGCCTTTGCTCGATCAAATGTTACACCTCACCTTTATAGTTGTACTAGCTTTTGCCCGCGGCTTCGCACGCGTAGACTACATGCTTCTCCTTACCATATTTTAACAGTATGTAGAGAAAAAGTAAAAAATCATTATGATAAAAAAAATGTAATATGAAAGTGTTTCTTAGGACAGACTTATACTTACCTACTTTAAATCAATACGCTCTATCCTTGTCCTGTCCCTATCCCTTCATTATTTCTCTGTTTATCCATGACTAATAATAAGTAATCATAATCATAAGTAAGTAATTAAATTGTAGTATTTCCTTGTAAACAACATTTTTAACCATTTGGATGTCGGCGCCAATATTACCAGACTATTTGATGAGCTAACACGCTACATAGAACTGTCCATGGGAAAAGCAATTCTCCCTCAAATCTACACCAGCATACTTCAGGGTTTGTCCTTGAGCCTTATTAATTGTCATGGCGAAGCAGACTTTCAAAGGAAACTGCAGTCTCTTGAATTCAAAGGGAAGATCATTAGGAATCAATGGAATTCGTGGTATGAACACAGTTTCGCCCTGAGAAGGTCCGGTCAAAATAGTTGCCACTACCACATTACGCGACAAAGCTTAGACTTGTATCCTAGTTCCAGTGCAAAGTTTAGGGGGTTTTAAATTTCTCAGCCACCTTACTGGTGTACGAACACGCAGTAAAAGCTTATGGTAAGGGAAACCTGATGGGTTTTGAGTGTTCAAGAACTCTACAGGCCTCGTCTGGATTTACTACAGTGTCAATCGAGCTGTAGTGCATTTCATCGCCTTCAAATGATTTCAACAACATGTTATTGCCCTTTCGCACAACCATTCCAAAGATTTGTTTTATATGCAAGCAACATCCGGATAAATTTTATCTATCAACTCTGGAACTGTTGTTACAACAGTGCAAAGGTCAGTTGGTAAACATACCATCATTTTCTGCATAAATACCATTTCCGAGTTTTAGTAATAGTGCCGAAAAATTACCAGCAGTGACTTCACCCTTTAAATATTTTCGGATAGTTTATGTATTTTTACTGAAGACCACAGTGAGGACTTCTTAAGACACGCCTTAATTTCATCCGCACCTGTTCCTCGCGGAACTATTGGAAATGTTTGGCGAAAATCAGCAGCCAGTAATACTGTCATGCTGACAACCCAAAATATGAAGATCCTGACTTTAAAACTGACGGATTTTCATACAAACTGTCATCCCCTATTTCACGCCCTTAGGGGTGGAATTTCGTTTGGGATGTGCGTTGATGGTCAGTGCGTGAGTCAGTCAGTCACTTTCTTCTTTTATATGTGTAGATAATAATAGAAGAAAAAGATATTAATATGTTTCGATGTTTATATAAGATTTATAACACGTGAACACGCTACATAGAACTGTCCATGGGAAAAGCAATTCTCCCTCAAATCAACACCAGCATACTTCCAAACCCAAACAACAACAACACAACACAAACAAACAAACATCCAAACTTTCATCCCCTATTTCACGCCTTTAGGGGTGGAATTTGCAAAAATCCTTTCTTAGTGCTCACCTACACTATCAAAGGAACCTACATGCCAAGTTTCATGATTGAAGCTTCAGCCGAGTGGGCTGTGCGTTGATGGTCAGTGAGTGAGTCAGTCACTTTCTTCTTTCTTAGTGGATGCCTGCACAGTATAAAGTATAAATGTGCAAAATTTCAAGTCTCTAGACGATTTCATTATTCCAATGACTTCATCTCCCTTTTCACCCTCATGGGGGTGGAATTTTCAAAATCCCTGGGAAACATGAAAATTATTTTTTAATCTTCAGGCTAAACCCAAAATATGAAGATCCTGACTTTAAAACTGACGGAATTTCATACAAACTTTCATCCCCTATTTCATGCCCTTAGGGGTGGAATTTCCAAAAATCCTTTCTTAGTGCTCACCTACACTACCAAAGGAACCACCATGCCAAGTTTCATGATTGAAGCTTCAGCCGTTTGGGCTGTGCGTTGATGGTCAGTGAGTGAGTCAGTCAGTCAGTCAGTCAGTCAGTCACTTTCTTCTTTTATATGTTTAGAAGATATGGTTAAGTTGAGTGAAGGAAGAATTTGAAGTCGAATTGGGATCACTGTGAGTTTCTTTGGTAGTAATTAAGTCACAATTCGTTAGCTAATTTAACTTTAAAAGTTCTGATGACGACAGCGGCGGCGGCAACAAAATTATTTTCACGCGGGTTCAATATTTCGAGAAACAGAATAATCTTTTCAGCACGTTGGCCAAAACGTTGAATGCAGCAAGTTTAAGTGTGGAATAATAGATTGAATACCTAGTAAAAATAACGTGTTATTATTCTATAAAGATTATTAGAGATCTGCTTGTTGTAAGCACCTTAACTCATATTTTAATATTTGCATACTAATCGAAATGTGTTATTGTCCTAATAATTTATTTATATCATCTTTTGTACCGCATTTAATGCAAATAAATGGGTTTGGCTTTGACTAAGTCTTTAGCATTTTCAAGTTTTTAAAGAAACAAACTAAAAATTGTTTACTATGCAAGTTTAAATATATTTTTTACCCTTTTTATTTTTTTTTTGGGTGGGAAATCATCCAATGACGTCTCCCGCTCTGGGTGAAGCGGGAGGGCGTGTCAGACTTTTACTGACTAAAACCCACCCGTGTTCCTTCAGTTGCTTGTGCCAGGGCCGCGGTAACTCTCTTTCAAATTTATCCGCGACCCAGACAGGCATTGGCCCTAGCGGACCCCGTCAACTTTGCTGACATCTCTTTGAGGCGCGCGTGGAACACTACGCGCCGTCGACTCGGGCCTGGTCCTTATCGGACGACGAGCTACCCATTACTCGCCGTCCGCAAGCCCGCGCCTTCGGTGGCCGGGAATCGGCTTGCGACTCCCGACGCCCGGGGCGTCTCCTGCGGTGGCTAGGGGCGTGAGGTCGTCGCGTCGCGTTCCGCCTCCTCCTTCGCGAGCATTACTGCTTCACTGAAGGAGGTGACAGCTTCCCATGCCCTCTCGCTCCGTAACATGGCCTGAACCAGGGCCGGACGCGAGAGGTCGCCACCGCTGATCGCCTCTACGAGGACACGGTGGTGCTCCGCCCAAGCGGGGCAGACCTCCACCGTGTGCTCCACCGTGTCCTCCAGGCGATCCACACAATGGTGACACCCGGGCGTTTCCTCCCGCCTTATCCTGAACAGGAACCTCCCGAAGCAGCCGTGTCCGGTGAGGACCTGCGTCAGGCGGAAGGTGAGGACGCCGTGGCGCCTCTCAAGCCACTCCTCAAAGAGGGGCCTTATCGCCGCAATTGTGGCGTGCCCAGCACTGGGTTGCGACAGTCGCACTCTCCATGTCGCCATGAGATCCTGCCGGAGCTCTGTCCGCCGAACCACGATTTGTCGCGGCAACGGAGTTTCGCCCCGGCGTTTCGCCTCCTCGCGCCACTCCCAAATGTGCGCGAGGACTTTTGCCTCCAGATCCCATGGCGGCAATCCGGCAAGGAGGCTGGCCGCCTCACCGGAGACCGTGCGGTATCCCCGGACCAGCCGGATGGCCATGACCCTTTGGGACGCGTTCAACCAGCGGGCTGGTCGCCGCCTTAAGGAACGCGCCCACACTGGTGCGCCATAAAGGGCCATAGACCGCACGACCCCCACGTAGAGCCTCCGGCAGGAGGCGTTTGGACCCCCTAGATTGGGCAGGAGCCGCTTGAGGGCAGCCCCGGCCCGCTCCAGTCTAGGAGCCAAACGTCGGAAATGCTCCACGAAATTCCACCGGCTGTCGAGGACGAGTCCCAGGTACTTCATCGTCGACCCGACGCCGATGTGAACCCCTCCTACCGTTATTTGGGAACCCGGCGGTGGCGCGTTCCGAGGACCATGAAAACACATGGCCTCGGACTTGTGCAGGGCCACCTCGAGTCCCAATTGCCGGATCCTCTCGACGACTATCGCAACCCCGCGTGTCGCTAATTCAGCCGCCGCCTGGTGCGACCTCCCCTGCGCCAGGACCAGCGTGTCGTCAGCGTAGCAAATTACCCTGACGCCGCTAGGGAGGTCGGCGCGCAGCACCCAGTCGTACCCGATGTCCCACAGATGCGGCCCCAAGACCGATCCCTGTGGGACACCGCACGACATCTCTCGCCGGTTCCACTCTCCCTGGTGACCGGGGTAGATGACGGCCCTGTCCGTCAAATAGGCCTCGACCACGCGACAGAGGTAGGGCGGCACCCGGTGATACCGGAGTGCCTCCCTGATGCAACTCCAGGGCAGGGTGTTGAAGGCATTAGCGATGTCTAGAGACACCGCCAAGACGACCCCACCCCGGGCCACTGCATCCCCCGTCGTGAGTGCTCGCACGCGCATGATGGCGTCTACCGTAGAACGCCCTCTGCGGAAGCCAAACTGGCTCTCCGCCAGATCCGGCCCCCCCCGCACTAGATGCCCGACAAGGCGGTCTGCAATTACTCTCTCAAAGAGCTTGCCCACCTCATCAAGCAGTACTATGGGCCGGTAAGCGGACGGAGAGTCCGCTGGGCGCCCCGGCTTCTTAATGAGGACCAGTTTCCCCGTCTTCCAGCGAAGTGGGAACTGGCCCCTCTCCATACATGCGCTAAGGAGCCCCCTTAGTCGAGGCCCGAGAGCCTCCAAGGCCAGGACCCAGGCTTTCCCATGTAAGCCATCGGGTCCTGGGGCGGTATTTTTGGCATTAAGCCTACGTACCGCCGCTCTGAGCTCTACCTCGGTCACCTCCGGAGCATCGTCGTCGTTGTCGGCGGTGTGGTTCGCATCGGGCACCGCAAGAGGCGGAGTCATGGGCGGGGGTTGTATGTTCCCCTTGCGAAGGGAACAGAGTGCTCACCACGCCCTCCACGAGCTGCGGCCGGAGACTCTGCGTCAGCGGGGGAGCCCATGGGCGGAGTTTGTCCCGCACCATTTTGTAGGGGCGCCCCCACGGATCCCTGTTCAGAGTCTCCAGCGACTCCTCGCGGGCCAAGCCTTTGGCCCGCTTGATCTCCGAACGAAGGGTGGCCCTCGCAACTCTGTACCCCTCATACAGCTCCGCCTCAATGGCTTCCGTATCCGGAGGACGAATACGGAGCCTGCGGTGCCTGGTGTACCGGCGTCGCGCAGCAACGCACGCCTGGCGCAGAGCCGTAAGCTCCGGCGACCACCAGTACACCTGGCGCCGCCGGGCGCATACTGGCTGGACCCGGGGCATTGCCACGTCACATATCTCGGACATGGCATCCCGGAACCACTCCGCCTCGTCGTTGATGTCGGCAGGCCTGTCCGGTGATGACACCCAGGCCTGCACGATCGAGGCTTCCAGGAGGAGCTCCCGGTCCAGCTGTTTCAGCGCCCACCGCGGACCACTCGGGGTCCGTCGGGCCGGCGCGCTCGAGGTCAGGGTGGAGACGTCAAACCGGATATACCGGTGGTCGGAATAGGTCTCCACCTCCTCCATAACGCGCCAATCGATGACACGCGGTGACAGAGCGGGGCTGGCGAATGAAATATCCACCACCGATTCACCCTGCATCCGCACACACGTGGGGATAGAACCCCGGTTGAGGACGACCAGGCCTGTCTCCAGAGCCCAGTCCTCCACCATCCTGCCCCGTGTGTCCGTATAACGGGAACCCCAAGCCACGTTTTTGGCATTGAAGTCCCCGAGGACAAGCACAGGGAGGGAGCGGTACCCAACGACGATGATTTTCAACTCCGCAAGAGAATTGTGGAACTCGGTGAGAGTTCGGTTCGGGGAGAAGTATACCCCCACTACGGCAGTCTCCCCGAACCGTGCTGCTACGCAACCCTGCCCCCTCTTGACCCCCTCGAGGGACGGGGTGCCGGCAGCGGCCGACGAAATTAGGGTCACTGAGCCGCTCAGATCCTCCACCCAGTCATTCCTGGGCGGGACAAAGTACGGCTCAGCGACTACGGCGATGTTAATCGACCACTGCGCCATGCTCTGAAGCAATAGATCCTGAGCAGCGGCGCAGTGGTTGATGTTCGCCTGGAGGAGACGTAATGGCGCCGTTATTGGCACTCCATTTCAACCCCTTCCCGAATCCCCTGTGAGGATCCTGCCACGGTGGTGTTCGCGGCAACGACGGCTGTGGGGGCGGCAGCAGTGGCGGCAGTGGCGGTGGCAGCGACGGTGACGGCGGTGGTGGCGGGTGCGGCGGTGACGGTGGTTGCGGAGTGCTTACCGCTGCGTCTGGCCTTGGCAGGTGGAGCGCAGGTCTTGCTCCCGGCCCGGTGATCGGCCGGCTTACCAGCAGCGGCACATACGACGCAGTGCGGTGTGGCATTGCACGAGCCGGACTTGTGACCGGGTTGACCACAGCGGAAGCAATGGTCGCTACGGTCCACTTCCGAGGTACATTGAGCTCCCACGTGGTTGCCCACTAGGCAGCGGAAGCACCTCAAAGGTCTGGGTTCCAACAGTTTCACCTGCGCGGAAACCCAGCCCACCAAGAGCCTTCGGCCCTCCCCGGCTATTTTTTGGGCTGCCGAGACGGGGCAGCTCACCGTAACGGCTAGCATCCCCGTGGCGTTAGGACGTATGATGCCTGCCTTGACCTGCTCGGCTAAGCACCCCCCAGTCCTGGCGACGGCGTCCACCACCTCTCCCTCCGTCACAGAGTCGTCCAGGCCCAGAATGCGCATGTCTGCGCACTTGATGGGCCTGGACACTCGGGCCTCGTCCGCATCTAAGGACGCCCTGAGACTTTCGGCCAAAGCGTCGGCGGTCGGGCCACTGGCCGCACCGGGAACTTCCAGAATCCGGGCCCCTGTCGCGGTCACCCTAACCCGGATGCCCTCGGTGACGCCGAGCTCCTCCAGATTCACCGCCGCCCTCGCTTTGGCGAGCACTTCGCGGTAGGACACGCCCTTCTTTGCCGCTTCCGGCTGTAGTGTAATCACTACAGCTGCGGATTTCGGGGCGTGGAGCCTAGCCGCGACGCTTCGTTCCTTGCGCCGCTTTCGCCTCTCCTTTCTTTTGGCCGCCCTTGCTGCCTTGCTCGCCTTCTTCTTATCCCCAGCCACTTGCCATTCGGCGTTGGTCGTAGGAGTTTCAAGAGACGTCAGAGATTGGGGCGCCCGGCCCGCCACCCGGGCTGGGGCCTTCGTTGCCTGTGAAGGCGCTCCGCTCCCTTTGGGTGCCGACTTTCCCGGTTTTGTTGGGGCCGGCCTCGCGGTTTCCGGCATGTTTCCGCGATTAGCCTGTTCTGACGGGCCTGTTTTGGCCGCGGCAGCCGCGGCTGCGGCAAACGAGGCCACCTTCCGCTGGCCCAGAGTCGTCTGGCTTGCTGCTAGCGGGGGGCGCAGGACAATGGCCTCCAGAGCAGAAAACCGACTCCGGAAGGCAGCCAGCTCCTGCCGCACCAGGTTCAGAACCCGGTCTTCCGCAGGCAAAGGCTGACTTTGCCCATGCTGCGGCCCCCCCTGTGGCAAATCCTGGGGGTCGGCTCCTCGGAGCCCGGCCAAGTCCGCTCGGAGCTTCTCATTCTCCTTTTGGAGAAGCTCCATGTCGGCTTTCAAGCGGGTGACCTCCGCCCGCATTTCGGATATTCCATCCGACGGAGGCCCGACCAGATTTGCCTCCGCTGCCGCCATAATGGAGGCCGTGGCCGCGGATATAGCCTTGTCTTTAGAGGACTTATTCCTCTTTAAGGCCACATCTCGGATTGCGGATCCCACGACCTCTGCGAACCTGGCCGCTCTCCTCGAATCCAAATCCAGCTCGGAATCCAGTACACCGCCAGAAGACGCCAAAAGGATAGCCCTGAGACTGGTCAATCCGGGGTGGCGCCCCTCTGCGGCAAGCCTTTCGGCTCGCTGGGCAGCCTCCTGGGCGGTGAGCCCCCTCCTCACTCCTCTATCTCGGCCACCACCTCGTTTGCTGGTGGGGATCTTCCGGGCCGAGGCCAGCTCGTCATCAGAGAGCGAGCCCAGGCCATCCCCCGATTTGGGGCGCTTACGGAAAAACCTTAGGTTCTTCGCAGCAGCCCCAACCTCTTCGCAATCCAAGCTCTGTGAGCCCTTTGCGCCAGATGCGGCGTCGGACTCCGACCCCGCATCACTCCTCACCTCTTCATCGGTTTTGTTTGTTAAGTTTTGTTTTTCCATTCTGTTCCCACGAGTAAATAACATTTTAATTCTCAAAATCTAGTGGTTCGCACTAGAGACTAATTTAGCTACCCATTAATCAAGCTATCAACCTCCCTCACGGTGCGCCGCCGCTTGGAGATTTGGGGTGATTTTTTATAGAGGTTTTCTTCCTCGCGACCCAGGCGGTTAAGCCAAGATCCTCGACCCCCGTCAACAGTCAGAGACATGACCGTGACTATCTTCGGGGCTACGAGACTAGCGGTGGCAGAAGAAGGAGCAATACTTCCTCCTGCCTGCCTGGCGGCAGGGTAAGTGCACACCGAGCCCGCTCTTACTCCGCCGCTGTGCGTCTCTGAGAGCACAGAGGGACACACGTTGGAGCGTTCTTCCGACCTCCAACCTCTCTGACAGGATATTGGCATACGGGCAATGAGACCCCTTAGGCACATAGTACCTAGTGGGGAGTAATTGCCCGTACCCCAGGGTGCACCGTCCCGGAGACTGGCCTTCCCCCCGGACGCATCCAAAAGGGAACTCCAGCCCACGGACACACGGGGAGGTTTCCTGTCCAAGCACCCCATATTTTTTTTTTTACCCTACTGCGCGACAATGCAGTCGGGGCTATATTTTTCAAGCTTTTCTATTAACTTTAAATATTATTAGGATACCTCATACCATCTTAGCATCCTAACGACTGTATTAGTACGAGATCCCCCTGAAAACATTGAAATCTACTATCGGGTATCATTCATGAAAATTATGTTTAATAACAATTATACCCGCAAATTTAAACAGTCGTGATCTTAAGCTATTATGGATTTTTACTAAATCTGTATAGACTCGTTGACTCGTCGAATTATGATTGTTGAAGACGAGGAAGGGCTTGTAGATGGAAACACGTTTTTATTGATCATGGAAGTTTTTAATGACGTTTCTGTTTCACACAACTGACAGAACCATTTTTCTTTGTAACACAAAAAATGAATAAAATAAAAAGGAAACGAATAAGTAAATAAAAAAGGTTTGTTGCTTGTCGCCAACAATGATATTCGCAAACTGACTCATTTACGTCGTTCTAGTTCATTTTATTTCCACGTAATTTAGCTCGCTTTTCATCCTGTCGGTGCCTTGACTTTTTAATTTTCTTTTTCTACTCGAGGTGTATTTGTACCTACCTGTGTATAGCTGGAGTCTGTGAAAGGCATTTGCTGTTTTTACTAATTGCCTGCGAGCGTGATGCGTTAGTGAATTCAGAAACAAAACCAATTTTGAGATTCGTATTGCACACAAAAGTCAGAGCCACCTTTGGTCCTAAGTGGTTTTCTAGATTAGTCAGATTTAAAACGATAAACCTGTTATCGTACTTCTAACGAGCATTTTATCACAGGATTCAATTAAATATTTATCAGTTAAAATTAAGTAATGAATTCATAATTACTTGATTGGATTAGCAACAGGGATTATTGAAACTTAATTTAATAATCCGGTTCGCTTGTTTTATTTTGGGTAATTTAATTCCGATGGATTTTGTAACAAGAGGATTTGTTGTGATTAGAATTTTGCTTCCCATTAGGATGTTTTGATTAATCTCTGCTATTAGATGTAATAGGGAGTAAAAAACTACTACGACGGACTAAAATCGATTCGTTTTAAATTTGTTACCTAGACCCTTTAATGGAACGCCTGAATAAAAAAATATCTTGGCCACCCTGAAGTTGATGCGCAAGGCACGGCGCGGTGCTGTTTTCGTACGAGGTTTACTACTACTGCGCAGCCATTGTAGCCAACTTCAGGGTGGTCAAGAAGTTCGGCGAGAACTGAAAAGGCGTCACATTAAGGCATCGCCTAGTATTAGAGCAATCGGACACAACAATTTTAAACCATAGAGCCGCTATAGAGCTACTATCTTCATGCAGAACCCAACATTCTGTGGTCCACTAAGAAGTTCCTGAACGACCCTGAATCCACGTGGGAAGGATTAACTCTAACTTCACAAAGCAGACTATGTATTAGATAGGACATAAAATACTTCTTAAATTTTGGCATAGGTAATTTCCGACTCCCACTAGCCGCTAGCAGAAGCTTGTTTATAAGAAGTGATGCCAGCGACTCGAAAAAAAGAAAAAGACCTTACTCTTACTAATATTATAAATGCGAAAGTTTGTATGGATGTATATGTTTGTTACTCATTCACGCCAGAACGGCTTAATGGGTCTGGATAAAATTTGGTACAGCGATAGATTATAGTCTGGAATAGCATATACGAGTAGGCTACTTTTCATTCCGGTAATGTTCTTTTGGAAAAAGAAAACATTTTTCACGCGGGCGAAGCCGCTGGCAGAAGCTAGTTGTTAATAATTTCACGCACACATGTGCCTCCTCATGTATTCATTAAATTATTCTTTACAGCCTTTATTCCACTTTAGTTATGTAAAACGGTTACTTTCTAAAGCATACTCCTTAATGGATGGATGGCTTGGATGAAAGGTTTGAAAAATATATATTTATTATTGATTTATGTAGGTAGGTACATTATTTGTGAAACATGGTTTTTTAGGGTTCCGTAGCCAAATGGAAAAATACGGAACCCTTATAGATTCGTCATGTCTGTCTGTCTGTCTGTCCGTCCTTATGTCACAGCTACTTTTTTCCGAATCTATAAGAACTATGCTGTTGAAACTTGGTAAGTAGATGTATTCTGTGAACCGCAATAAGATTTTCACACAAAAATAGAAAAAAAACAATAAATTTTGGGGGTTCCCTACTTGAAACTGAAACTAAAAAAAAATATATCATCTAACCCTTAAGTGTGGGGTATATATACATAGGTCTTCAAAAATGATATTGCGGTTTCTAATATCATTTTTTTAAACTGAATAGTTTGTGCGAGAGACACTTCCAAAGTGGTAAAAAGTGTGTCCCCTCCCCCTGTAACTTCTAAAATAAGAGAATGATAAAACTAAAAAAAATATATTATGTTCATTACCATGTAAACTTCCAACGAAAATTAGTTTGAACGAGATCTAGTAAGTAGTTTTTTTTTTAATACGTCATAAATCGTAAACCGCAATTTACCAACTACAGAACCCTTCGTGCGCGAGTCCGACTCGCACTTGGCCGGTTTTTCTTATGACTAATTCTAAAAACTTTTGCTTTAAAAAAATAATTAACACCATTTTTCTCACTTCTTTTGCACTCCATGCTTTCCCTGCTTTTAAATTTTTTTACACTCTTCCAAAACGACTTGGATGTTTAATAGTATATTATGCAACTAGTGAATAAAAGACGGATTTTAAGCGAGGGCCATAGATGAATCAAGAGCAAGTGAAGGATTCTAACGACTGAATCACGACCGTAGGGAGTGATTCATGATGATTGAATCACGAGCATAGCGAGTGATTCAAGTGTTAGAATCATGAGCGACGCGAGTGATTCATGGCCCTCGATATAAATCCGTTTTATTCAAGAGTTGCATACTATATTTTATACCATGACTTCGAGAAAAAGAAAGATTTAAGCTAAAAGCACAAGGAATATTACGAGTAATAAATAAATAAATAGTTTATTACCTTCAAAATTTACATAAAATGTGAAACCCTGACCCCTGAGCTAGGTAACAGCACCTGTGTTTCAGAGGCCAGTGACCACCTCCGTTACGTTTTATAATTATAATTAATTAAATACCATTGCAATTAATATTAGAATTAAAATCCAAACAAGTATTCAATAAATATCTTAGACTAAAATCAAAATCATTATTAAAATCCTAAATAACAAACCCAAAATTAAAATCGAAGAATGAGTTTGTGTATTGAGTATTTTATGTGCAAGGAGGAGCAAGGAGGTTACATAGCATTGAGATGGACGTCTAGTACATTGGTGTGTTCCAAATTCAAACACCAAAACAGTGATTAAAAGTGCTTTTTATTCACTGTTTTCAGTGAATAAAATAAGCTTTTTAGAGGGGGAATGGTATAAAAATATTTTGACACAGAAAAATTGATGGTTAGAATTTCTTATAGCCTACATATGATATGTAAATCAAAAATATTTTGCAAACAAAACTATCTAAAAGCACAGCCAGTACCGTGTTAACATTAGGGAATCCTTAAGTTTACGTTACTACAAGATAGATGATACTTTTCTTCACGAACTTGACGTGCAAAGAGGCAGAGAATTTGCAATTTGCGTACATAAATAATGCTTCTTTAGCTTACGCCAAGATAACTGTGTAACAAGTTTTAATTTACGACTTTCATGAAATAAGTAAATATCTGGCTATATTTAGAGTTAGTCTGAATAGTAAATATTATGTAAATATAATCCAAACTTAATATTGTAAAAGCGAAAGTAACTCTGTCTGGTTGGCACATGAATAAATCATGTCCTGGATTACGACATAGGATACTTGTGGGGATACTCCTCAGGCTGTC
This sequence comes from Orthosia gothica, assembly GCA_949775005.1. Classification (NCBI taxonomy): domain Eukaryota; kingdom Metazoa; phylum Arthropoda; class Insecta; order Lepidoptera; family Noctuidae; genus Orthosia; species Orthosia gothica. The sequence continues at coordinate 84,276 of CATKRY010000205.1, forward strand.
TTCTCTGGAAATCTGAAAATACTGTTTCCAAGAACAGACTATTACCATTTTAAGCAGCTGAGAAGCTGTTTTAATTTTTGCTGATAATTATATTACTCGATCGCCGAGGCAAAATTTCAGCTTAGCAAATTTTTTTTTTCTTTTTGAAATCTGTAGATTCTACAATCAACACAGCCAAAGATCAATTCCATCAAGGGCCAACACCTCCACCTATTCTTTCCATCCGTTCGCGTGCGGCTGGCCAGCACGTGGCTGGAAGTGGATCACTGTGTTGCCCAATTTCTCATAAGACATGGTAACTATAAAAGTAAATTATTTTCCTTCAAGCTTGTTGCCTCGCCTTCATGTCAATGTTCTATATCAGACTGCGAATATGTACAATCTGCACAATTATATCGTATGGGAGTGTATTCTTTGGCAGAATAAACACAATATTATGTTGGCTGCATTTAGAGTTATTTTCTATATGGGCCTTGTAGTAACTTGAACATAGTACTGTACGTTAAAGCGTTTTTGCCGTATCTATTAATATTAATGATAATTTTAATCCGGCTAAACTGGGCTTATCCCAGTTGTAAATGACTAGAACGGATTGGACTTGTTTGTTCTGTCTCCTTCTTGACGTGGAAGGAAGTGGAAATTATGTTATTTTCTACTCCTCCGTTATTCTTTTCTCTAGAATTTCGTTGCGGGATCCAAGACAATTGAATTCATTCGCCGTCACTTCGTCGAGCTTGATTGCCTTGGCGCTTTTCTGGTGGTTCAAGAACTCGGTATTAAGAGGAAATACGGGCGGAGAGACTTTTGAAAAATAGGTATTTGAAAAAACTATCGCTGTCGCTCTGCGAACTGCGAGCGCGTGGCGCCCGGCCGCCTTATCCATGTGTGAGTAAGTTGACAGTGTGTGCGTGCCTCCAAAACGCTCTCGGCCGCGGCTCGCGCATTTCTTGTAATCGCCCCAGTCACTCGTTACTTTTGTTGTTGTGGATTGTGGACAGATATCTAACAATATATGTTATTCTTAACAGCAAACGCAGAAAATCGTTTTTTGGACGAGACTAATAATAGGTACTGTAGTGCAATTTAATAATGTAATTGCTAAATTTATTGGCGGAAGAAGAATTAACTTTGCAGGAAGTGGCTCATATCACATCAGACAAGATGTTATGGAGTAGTAACTTCATGGAATAGCGAAGGGCTATTCATGCACGCATTCAAGAAAAATACAGGGCTGCAGTCCGAGCCAATATACAAAAAAAAAATTTAGCACAAAAGCAGCGTTCGAAAAAATTCACAGAGATTTACCGAAAAAGGAAACTGACGTATCCCAAAGACGGAACGAGCAAAATAAAAAGAACTACATAACCTGTTAAAACTACGGTCGCTTAGAGATGGAAGAAATATCTTCTTCCTGCCTTTGGATTTATATAAATTAAAAGAAAAATAAATTTCTTGAAAGATTGCTCTCAACTAAGGATGTTCAAAGAAAAATAGTGGGGGCCAAAGCGATAATAGCTGGCATCGAATTTTGGGCGAATATGTAAGATGCGACCGAAAACATCGGTTCGCAAAATATGAGAAACGTTATTATCTAACAAATTTAAAGGAACCGTGGCAACCAATTATGGCAAGGAAAAGGAAGTTGAAGCGATCGATCAATTTATCAAGCACACGGGGCTACAGTTATTAGAGTGTGGAATGTTTATCGATGAAAACAAACCCTTTTTAGCGGCAAGCCCGGATGGTCTGGTAGGTGAAGACTCGATAATAGAGGTAAACTGTCCTTATAATTTCATATATGAAATTGCAAGTATGTCACCTGAAGACGGAATTCATCAAAAATAAATGGATTTAGAGCTGTTTTCAAGGGTCATCACTAATCGTCTCCGTAGACCACACACATACGCGGCAGGTTATACAGAAGACCGAAGAGTACAACCTGCCTCTCTGTTTAGCGTTTGTGGAATATGAGAGAACCTTCGATTCGATCGACACTTGGGCTGTACTGCAGTCTCTCCAACGGTACCAAATTGACTACCGGTACATTGAAGTGTTGAAATGTTTGTATAAAAACGCTACCATGTCAGTTCGACTTCAGGATCAGACCTCGGAACCCGTCCTTATGCAGCGAGGTGTGAGACAGGGAGACGTAATATCTCCAAAACTGTTCATCGCTGCACTGGAGGATGTCTTCAGGGTTCTGGACCGGAAAGGGCTAGGCATAAAGTTCAATGGCGAATACATCACTCACTTTCGGTTTGCCGACGATATAGTGGTCATGGCTGAGACTATGGAGGACCTCAGTACAATGCTCGATGACCTCAGTAGAGCTTCATAAAGAATGGGTCTTAGGATGAACATGCACAAAACCAAGGTGATGTTGAATGTCCATGTTACACTCACATCAAGGTCGGATACTCTACACTCGAAGTTGTGGGTGACAATGTCTACCTGGGACAAACGATCCAGTTGGGTAGGGCCAACTTCGAGAAAGAGGTCAACCGTCGAATCCGACTTGGCTGGGCAGTGTTCGGGAAGTTGCAGTATTTTCTCGTCCAACTTACCACAGTGTCTCAAGACGAAAGTCTATGACCAGTGTGTGTTGCCAGACATATGGCTCTGAGACATGGTCGCTTTCTATGGGCCTCAGCAGAAAGCTTACAGTCGCCCAAAGGACAATGGAAAGGGCTATGCATGAAGTTTCCTTGCGTGGTCGAATCAGAAATGTAGAAATCCGCTAGAGAACCAGGGTTACCGACATAGCCCGAGCAATAGAATTTGGCAAGCCCGAGAATTGCCACATTTAAGTGGGGAGGGCACATTGCTCGCAGAACGGATGGCCAATGGGGCAGAAAGGATCTGGAGTGGCGACCGCGAACCGGAAGACGTTGCATTGGAAGGCCTCCCACCAGTTGGACCGATGACTTGGTGAAGGTTCCGGGGATCCGCTGGATGCGAGGCGCACGGGACCGATCAATATGGTGACCCTTGGGGGAGGCCTATGTCCAGCAGTGGCTGATATGATGACGATGATGATGATGAAATAGATTTATGTATGGCAAAATGTTATAATTGGGTTGTTGAATTTAAAAAAACTAACGATTTTTTTTATGTATTTCAAAACTTTACATTTCATAAATAATATTGTCGTTTCAAAAAACTCTTAAATATTTTTTTTCAATTTATTATAAGCAATTGAAAATCGATAAAATTTTAGAAAGAACCAAGTGACTACAAACGGGCCACGATTGATCGCCATGTTGGTGACGTCATAACGTTCAAGGTATTTTACGATACAATGTCAACTACACGTGAATTGACTAAAAATAGCCGAAAAATTGTGCAAAACTATTATTTAAAACACCAAATTTTATTTACTCATGTGTATATGTAAATATAAAGGATTCATATAGGCTAATTTCGATAATTAACCCACCTGATCGTAGTAGATTTAGTATTTTATGAAATAAAGTAGTGGTGCCGGTATTCTCATAGTTGTTTACCAGGTATATTTAGAAACATAATTGTCATAACGTAATCGTTTTCAATTATGGGTAAGTAATATTGGTGTAAAATAAAAAGTTAACAGACACGATTGGCGCGAAACTTCGACTTTGGGTATCAATAAACTTCATTAGATACCACTAAATATGATACAACCCGAAATATCTGGAGCCTTTATTTTTATTTACTTTTAGCACAAAATCCTAAATATGTTGGGTAATTTCTATTATTTACATATCTCATAATAATATTAAACACTAATATCTATATTATTATACTCGCAAACACTAAAAAACTTTGTAGAATAAAAACGTGAAAATATTAACTTGGTAGATTTTCTTCCACTAATTCTTTAGTAAATATCTCTTAAATGCGTCGACCGATTATCACAATTCAAACAGAAATATTAGTTTTACGCCTGTATCTGTCATTTCAAAATAAAATAATGAATATATCTCCATAAACAAAAAATCATGTTTTCAATTTACGTAATTATACAACAATGTCACCTTTGCACGAAAGTTCCCATAAAAAAATACTTTTCTCAGTCTTTAATGATCAAAGTAAGAGATTAATACGAATCTAATACCTGTGCTAATATTAAATTAGAACAAGATATCAACATAATTAACACATTCTAATTGGAATCTAGTTAGACATAGAACATTTCTCAAAACTTTAGCACAGATTGCTAGGTACTTGGCTATTGCGCGATGCTCATATAAAGGGTTTTTTTTGTAATATTCGTACATAATGTGTGCAACAAGAACGATAACTTTTATGGTTTAATGTTTTTGATCTATGTATTTGATTTTCATCAAAATATTCACTATAATAACAAGATAGAATCGGTTTAAAGTCAAAACAGTATATCAGCTATGTGCTACAATGAGTAGAAATGAACGTTGTGACGTCACATGGGCTCGGGTTTTGTTCGGGAACTGTCGAGGTGTTTTCGGATCTGGATTTAACAAAATCTTTTCAATTTGATATAACTTTGTAATTACAGCGAAAAAAATAAAATAAAAATAGTTTTGTATGTAAACTTATATATGATCTTTCTATTTATTACAAAAAAAAAGTTGGTTCAACAAACCAATTAAAACAGAATCACAATTACTTCTACCAAGTACAAGGCCAACTACACATAACTCGTCGAGATTTCTGTTATTTTATTTAGGTAGTTCCAAAAGCTTTTATTATTTAAAATACTAAGAGGGACGATGCATTATGGCATAAAAATGGAACCATTATTAGAAAAGTTCGATAGATTTGATTTGATTTGAAAAGTTCTACCACATTAGTGGCAAGCCTGGCATTAGCCTTTTACCAGAAATCATTGACGGTTGGATACCAAAGAATAAACCAGTGAGAGAAAGCACGTCGTCATAATCTGCCTAGCCTTTTCCCATCTACGTTAGAGTCGGATGCAGCTGAATACCAGTATTTTGATGGATCGGCTGCCTATCTGACCTCCACAACCAGTTACTGGGTAATATGCAACCCCTTGGTAAAACGGGTCAGACTTTCGGGCTGTCAAAGCCGAAAATAACAGCCGGGACCAACGGCTTAACGTGCTTGGCGAGACACGGACGGGTCTTGGTATGAAATATGGTCACCCATCCACGGACCAACCACGGCAAGCAAAGCTTAACCTGATCGATTGACCCGTGCGGCTGACGTTGAAATAAGTTTAATTTCGCTGATGTACCTAGTAGGCGATCTAGAGATTGCGGATACCTATCCGATATATAATTTACTGTTTTGTATTGAAAACTTTTTGTAATAAACATTTATAGACATGCACTTTATTTTATTTTGTATCCAATACTTTTTAATACTTCTATTTGTATTTCTCACGAACAGCACATGTAAACAATATAAATGTGTTTATCGATAACTGTTTTCAACACTAGTATATCGATATTATTTTCAACTACTACGCATCACCTTTCCGTCTGTGTACGTATTATGCAGACCCCTTGCGTCTCACCCCGCCCACAAATTCGTGCGATAAGGACAACTGCAGATTCGACAAATTTTCTTAAGTAAAAAGTCATAATTCGAGGTTTGGCTCTCGTCTGTTTTCTCCTCCAATATTGGACCGATTTAAAAGATATTTCATAAACTGAATAAGAAGGATATTTACTATGTCCCTATGTTTTCCTTTTTTCATTAATAGTTGTCAAATTTGTACACTAGGGCTCTGAAGACAGCGACTCAATACAGACAATTTTGAGCATTTTGAGAGGGTTCTAGTTCATATACGGATAATATATCACCAAAAAGGAAAACATAGGGACATAGAAGAAGTTGATATTTATTTTACTGTAAAAAATCATTGCTTTGAATTCATAAACCAGAGAGAAAACAGACGAGAGTTTTTGTATGGAGAAAAGACCACCCCCGTTTCCTCTTAAGCAGCGTCTGTTCTCAACAGTACAATCTCGCATCCTTACATTCTTCGGACACGTATCTCGGCGTGGTGATCAGTCCATCTACTCCTCCGTTATTCTTTTCTCTAGAATTTCGTTGCGGGATCCAAGACAATTGAATTAATTCGCCGCCACTTTGTCGAGCTTGATTGCCTTGGCGCTTTTCTGGTGGTCGGCACTGTTGATTCTGGCTTTCAGGAGTTGCAGTGGTTTAGGAATAGTGTGGTGGGATTGGCACAAATCAACACAGCGGATTGATATTAAGACAAAGAACGAAACCTAATGTCGAATCGGTTTGGACAATTTCTGAATGGAACACCTAAATAGATTAAGACCTATACAAACATCTGCCTAGCGAGCATGGGCGTACCCAAGACATTTGTGACATGACATGATAAATTATGTCATATCTTACAATTTGTCTTAAATGCTAGCACGGGTCAAACATGTGACATATTTTAAAGGCGCAACATGTCTTTCTTGTTGCTGGCCGGCGAGCACGGCCTACTGTGACATGGCTTGAGTCACACATTTCATCGCAGTTTGGGCGATAACGCCATTTTGTCCTAAATAATAGCACCGGCGGCGTGAGAAAATTTCCTGACGTTTGTTTGGGACTCATCGGGTCTTAATTGCTAATACGGGCGCACCCATTTTGTCACAAATGTCACATTTTGACAGATGATTTAGAAAAATATATCACTTTCGTTCGGAGGTGGTGATAAAATTTTATAGTTGAAAAAAAAATATTTGCCTTCTAATTATGGCACCAAATGGTAATAAATTCATTTTGTGTGTATGGTGAATTGGTGATCAATGCTTATTAATTAATTGAAATGTTAAAGGATTATTAATTAATTTTATATTATTACTTTTTCAAAATTGTATTTTTTTTTATTGTTGTTCTTATTTTAATTATGATTATTTTTTTTTATAATTATTTTCTTTTATACCATATTCTTCTTGCTTTCTAAATTTTTAAATGTTTCTTTAATAAAATCCCCAAAAAACATTTAAAATATAAAAAATAGGGGCCCACCGGTATTGGTCCAAGCTATTATATTTTTTAGTAATTATTAAAATTTTCACAATAAATATAATCTTTCTAACAAACACTTAATATGTTATCAAACAAACAAAGAAAAATAAAGTGTGCATAAGTCTATGGTCGTGGGTCAAATATTAATTTATTCCCAAAAAAATTAAAAAGTTGTTTAGCTGTTTGAACGGCATACTTTATTACGTATTATTTTATTTGGTCGTCTATTCAAATTATGTCGCATTATGAAGTCAACAACAAGAAAAGCAAGTCGCGCCTGTAAATTATGTCACATGGTTGTCCCGTGCTAGCATTTAAGACAAATTGTAAGACATGACATATTTTATCATAACTTGTCATGACCGAGTCGAAAACCAAGCAATGTAAAAAAAAAAAACTTATAATTCATGTTGGGATGCTGCTAACATGGGGGTAGCAAAGGGGGGGGCTAAATTTTGGTTATTTTTGGCCTAGGACATACCGTTTTCGAGATATCATTTTGGAAATATGCAAAATAAAATAAGATACGGAGGCCCATAATTCGGCAACAGTGCGTCGTAGGGCTATGCTTCTCAGAACATAAATGGTTTTTATGGCCAAGGTTAAACCGAAACTGCAATAAAATTGGAAAATTTCCGAAAAAGAAAAAAATAAACGTCAAGAAGTTATGCCACAAGTCAAGAAAATATCTCACGCCGCGCCGCCGTGCTAGCATTTAAGACAAAATGAGTTTATCGCCCAAACTGTGATTAAAAGTGTGACTTAAGCGATGTCACAGTAGGCCATGCTCGCCGGGCTGTAGTGTAATTCTACCAGGAATTAACACAACGATATAAATTGGCAATCATCGACAGCTCGAGCTAACAATCGACAGAATTGTTTCAGTGTGTTTAAATAGCACGCACTGTATATATTTGTATATAAACAGGAATTTTCGATGAGTTGTTCAGGTTGAAAATGAGTAGGAAAATGATGTTGTAGGACCTTTTTTTTCATCTGTTGTTTAATCGTATTTGAAAGGAAACCTTTACTTAAATACTAAACCCGTTACTAATAAACTCGGAGTGAAGTTAAAATTAGGATCATCTAAGTATTAACCATACATTTTTCGAGGTTTCAGCTTGGCGTAACTTTGCTCCGAGTTTATTAGTAAGAGGGCTAATATCTTAGTTCTAAATCTTAGATTAAAATCGCAAACCCGCCTTGAGCTACCGTTGTGATTAGTACTCGTGCCTTTATAAGATGAGGCCATTGTTGTGCAGTGATACAGTACCAGACTGGTATTATGTTATTATTATAACCGTGTTTAGATATTGATAACCATCACTTGTGCTTGCTGGCAAGTTTTTATGGCTAATTTAATTTGATCTTGTATACATGTTAAATATCTTCGAAAAAGATACTAATAGTATAGAATAGGCAAGTATTTTGCAAATAAATATTAGACTTGAGCTACTTTTAGAAATGCTTCAGAAACGGATTAGTGAAAATACCTATTTAAAATATATTACAATCCCAAGACAGCTTCTATAAATAGCCAGGATCAACCAGCGGTTTCGTCCACGTCAATGTCGGAAATTATGCCTACCAACGGAACATGTTCTCGGAATAAAAATCTGATGTCTTAATCCAGAACACGGTCTACTCGTGTGCCAAGTTTCATTCAAATTTGAAAAGAAACAAACAAATAGAGCTACTTTAGCATTTATAATATTAGTATGGATTTGCCAATTGAGAAATATTAAACTATTGATCCGTCGAAGAGTCATCGATGAAATACCTACCAAACAACAGGTTCCACATATTAGACAGTATTGACTGATCTTCATTGCTGAATGTGACCAAACTTCTTCTACCTAAAGAAAGCTACACTATATCTGAAAGCCATAGGCTTACTACTTACTAGTACTTACTTACTTCTTTTGCCGAACACATGCACGATTCCTGTGGTATATGCAACGGAAGCACCATACCGTCAAACTGAAACGGGGGTGAAAAGGAACGCAGCGTGAATAGAAACAAAACTTTGAAGGGAATTTTCACGTTATTTAAGGTACGACAATATTTAAGTTATTTTAAAGAATACGATGCTTTGTTTGAAACCAATAAAGATAGGGTATAGGGCCCGAGTGCACGTCTCCTTTTTAAGGAGATCTCTCGCCGACTGATCGACACTGTGCGTGACCAGAGGGCTGGCTCTTTCTTTGCGCAAAGAATCAGCATTGCCATTCACGTGGCAATGCTGCCAGTCTTCTGGGCACGTTCCCGGATGACAGCGATGTGGAGGAGTACTTCGACGCCTAAGTGTACTTTTCTTTGTATATAGTGTAAGTAGTTAGGTTTTTTTTTTTTTTGTATAGTTTACTTTTGTTTAGTGTTTAAGTATGTACATATTTACACCTTTGTTTTTACAAATAAAGACGGTATCAAAGTGAAAATCCTAATCAAAGTTTTGTTCCTATTCACCCCGTTTTGTAGATAGTTAGTGAACCAATAGTACATGAATTATGATAGATACTTGCCGAGTTCAGTTTATTAGGATATTTTTTTTATTATATAAACATAGGAATTAAAAGGTTAAAGGGTAAAGGTTGTTGTGTCTCGTGTCTCCTGTGCGGGTCACAAATAAATATTTTTTCTTTCTTTTCTTTCTTTCTTTCAATAAAGTGGCCGAAAATCTCAAATCAAGAAAACTAAATACTTTCTATCTTTATTGATTGAAAGGTCAAACGGAATATTTATTGCATCTGTTACTGTAAAAGCCCGAACTACGGTAAAACAAAGGATTTACCGTTAAATCCTAAGATACCAAGCCCAGCTGGTAAAAGTCCAAAATGATGTATGATAATCGCTAATTTCTGGTTTTTAGTTTTGTTTTAGTTTTTACTAGAAATCACACGGTACACCTTAGGATTTTCCTGAGAAAATTGTAAATGTTTAGAAATTGTTATATCTTTGACACACAGTATGACATCTGTAACATGATTAAAAAAAAAAAAAAAGATTTTAAAACATTTCCTGTTAAAAGAATTCGAAAATGTTTAAAAATCATGTTAGTATTTTACTGTTAATTAATGAATAAGTGAATGTAATCAATCAGTCAGTTTGTCTCTACCACCTGATTGCTAGTAAAAGTTCGCGTTGAGTGCTAATGCGTGCCCGTGTTCCTACCATAAGCGGCACAAGAGGACACCGTGGAGTCTGGGAAACATCCCGACGACGGTTGTTGTCGGACAGTTGTATGTGTTCAAATCGCGCCGAAAACTCTCATTGTGCGAAGCAGAATTTTGTTTGACGTCTGGTCATTTATTTATATGGGCGGCCTTGATGCCGCTACAATAAAAGTTCATTCTGTAATACTCGTATAATTAAATTCCTACATATTTATGAAAATTGCCGTTTAAAAACATACAATATATTGCCTTGCCGCCCTTGATCTGAGTCTCAGCAAAGAGCCCGGACTAAAAACTTAACTTATCAAAGTGGTTGTCGTTATCTTGACCTTACCAACTTTAATTATTGGTAAGGTCAAGATTACGAAAGCCGAAGTAAGAAATAGACTAAATAAATGTATTACGGAAGACTTCCGTAATTGGGGACGGCACAAATAATCAAAAAAGAAGCCGGACCTTGACGTAAAAACGATTTCTAAACTTCTATAATTAAAGTTTGCTCATGATTTCGGCCACCCTAACAAAAATAAACAAAGAACTTCGCTAAATGGGCCCATTTAAATTCAAGGGCCTTCCTCTTTTTCAGTTACATAAATGCCGTGTTTTTGTATAAAAGTTAAGGCTAATAGTGTTATGGACGATAAAGCCAGATAGCAACAGCTTTTTTTGGTAAATTCAGGAGTTGGCGACTAAAACAATGATATATGTAAGTACGCTTTCCCTGTATAGAAGAGGCTATTGCCCTGCCCTGGCAAAATTCAGGCTGGTATTGTTATAACAATAATAGGGCGCACGGTTGGCGCAGTGGTTGAGCGATTGACTGCTGCGCTGCGTGTCGCGGGTTCGATTCCCGTACGGAACAAATATTTGTATGACCTACAGATGGGGCAACGTTTTTTTTAAAAAAAAAAAAAAAAATATCCTACAAGCCTAGCGATGTGGATGACTGATTCTATAAATATCCACAAAATATTACAAGCACACCAAACAATAGCAAAATATAACGTTTGATAAAGGACCTTAATATGAAAAAAGAATAAAATTAACAAAAAATCTTCTTGAATCCTTTTTCATTTTAGGCAGTACCTACTCTTTTTGGGCAGGTTTAGTTATATTAAGGTATTCTTGTAACTTGTATCTTTAGACGTGACAGGGGACACATTTCTATGTCTCGAGAAGTTTATATATATCTTTACAATGACATAAACATCTAGACAGGTAGCTCATAGATCCAAATGACATTGCCCGTAATACGAACGTCCAAATCCAAAGCAAGGCTTAACAGAAGTAGAAAATATAGGCATTCAAGAGAGAAATACAGCTACTAACTTCTGTTTCATTGCTAAGACTCTGATGCATTTTTACCCGACAACTATGAAGGTAGGGCAATGAGTTTTTACTGACACGTGTATGTAAGAACTCAGTGAAAAACAGTGCGCATTTATTTAGGCATTATATTTAGGTGTCGCTTAGAGTTAGTGAAAATGGGCATCAGCATTAGAGGATTGTTTTTAATGCCATAGAGCGCACAAGCAAGCGGCCTACCTGATGGTAAGCGTTCACCGCCGCCTGCAATCTGCAATACCAGGGGTTCCACAGGTACGTTGCCTAGTGCCTACCCTTTTAGAAGAGGACCATTTTCAATAATTAATTATAGTATTAGACCACCGTGCTTGCACCACCGTGGTTATCTTACTAAATCCGACATAATGTGATAACATATTCTACACACAAAATTACGTTCTAATAATACCTACTTTATTTCACAAAACAATAATGTTGACTTCAATATAACGAAAGTCTCTTTTACAAATTAAATCGCTTTGAAAAGAATTTGACGATCGAGGCAATATCTACAAAGATTCACTTGAATAAACTTACCAAGCATTCTTATGATGGCTTTTCTAGATTTCGCCTGTCTTGTCTCCCCATGCACGTGTCCGTTCAGCAAGCCGATCTTTGTTTTTTCCATGACACGTGTCGATCTGTGAACAAGAATGTGATTTCAGTTAAAGCTGAAGCTATCCCTCCTTTCTTCTCATAGACAGGAGGTATTTTTCCTGCTCACATAGAGAGGTATTTTTCGTGATATATTGGTTTTTCGGTTAGTTGGTTAAAATAATTCGATAGAATAGAAACTATGTACAACGAAGTCTTAAAGTGGCACATATGCTTGAAAAGTTGTGAGAAAATCTGTTGTCATTGTATAAGATGAGGAGGAATGAGGAAAAGGTTGTGAGGATAATTTTTAGTATGAATGTGGATATTATTATGTTTGGACTAGGAGTGGCTACTGAGATGACGCCTAATAAGAAGTATGGAAGAAATATCATGTTGTGCCGACGCCCAATAAATTGGGATGAGGTCAAGAGAATGTTCCTCTTACTCCGCTTTAGTGCCGTAAAACGGTTACTTTCTAAAGCATACTCCTTAGTAACGGCTAGGTTAAATGGTTTGAAAAGTATAAATAAAATTTATTATTGATTCATGTATATTATTTCTTAAATATATAATAGTTTTACACCCCCGACGGCAAAAGAGTAAGTTTGACGTGTGACACACGTCAAACTTATGACGTGTGTCGACAGTTTTGTTTGCGAAATATTTTTTGATTAACATATCTTACGTAGAATAATATGTAGTATACATAGTTTTATGTGAGAGCAGTGGTAACGGCCCCGACTTACGTGTCGTGGTTTCGAACCCAGGCAGGCGCTTTACTTTGTATAAATTATTTCATCACCACTGCTCTAAAAACGGTCAAAGAAAACATCTTGAGAAAACTCATGTCCAAGAACCAAAAATTGCAAGACATTTGACATCCACCAACCCGCACTGGCCCCGCGTGGTGGATTGGGGCCCATTCCCTCTCTTTTTCCACAATTTTTTCTGTGTAAAAATATTTTAACCCTCTTTCCAAAAAGGAGGAAGTTCTCAATTCGGATGTTTATATTATTTTTTCTCTTTATGGTCCCATTGTCACCAAACCAGAATGGATCCCATGGAAATCGAGGGAATGTATATTAAAAAAAATATTAGTCATACGAAACAAGTAAAATTAAAAAAAAAACCGCAGTCACATTTTATTTCATGCTATTTATTTAGTAGTAGACACGCTTTAAAACGGCTGCACTGATTTTTATCAAACATAGCTAAGAACACTCTCGATAACGTCACCATTCAAACAAAAAAAAAACAAATTCGGTTCATCCGTTTAGGAGCTATGATACTAATGAAATATACACAAATACACAGGTTAAAAAGGTAATCTCTGCTAGCAATTATTCAATTAAAAAATTCTTTCTCTGTTGAAAACAGCTATAAAAAAAAAATATCTCACATGCTTTTATTTTATCATATCACGGATATATGCACGATTCCTGCGAAATAAGCCACAGAAGCAAAGCCACGGAGAAAACTTATACTTTTATGCAAAATAAAAGTAGCTTAGCAAAAAGTAGGTTACATTTATAACCAGTTCAAGAGTTTTCAATAAGCTTCAGCGATATTTCAGTACGTTTCAAGCATAGTAAGCACGCATTCAATAAAGGGCTACACCTAGTCGTTGTGCTTTGGAAACACGTACGATTGCCTTGGCGTGCTGTGTTTTCATATTTCTTGGTTTTTTCTTTAACCTTCCTATACCCGTGCCAAATTTTGTAACACCTATACCCGCGCACGGTCTCACAGACCGAAAGTTTAGAAACCGATTTCACAATATTTTATCAAGAGTACATATTGTGTAATGATTATTTCTCAATATCTTGGATAAGATAAACCCACTTTATCAACAATTAACAGTACATTTACTGAGCAATACTATTTTGTAACAGTCTCTAAAAAAAACAGATTTTCGTAAGAGCTCGTTTTTCACAAAATGCATGCAAAAATATTATTAATCGAAATAACAAGCCTTTCGCAACACACAAAAAATGTAGTCTCAAAAATATTTCAATTTCAGTACAATATCACAGAAAATCTTAATGTGGCATAAATATTCGCGAAGTCGGTGTCAAAAATTGAAATACAATAGTTACCAAAGAAACCGACTTCGGAAATCAAAGTTATTTCTCTGTAGTGTTGTTTTCTCAGTTGTGAAAGTTTTTTATGTAGATCTTTGACAGTCGTTACGTATAGTCACAGCTCTAAATGTCTGACACCAGCAGTATTGCCATGGTGTGCTGTGTTATCCAGTTACGGTAGGGTTATGAAGATCAGACAAGGGTATTTGCTCCCTGTAAAATACTGACTGCGTCCGGTTAGATTGTAAGCCGTGGTCTTTGGGAAAAGGCGAAATAGCTAAAGAAATTTTAAACCTTCAGAATTTGAGAGAAAAAAGAAAATGAAAGTAACCGACCCGACCGTTGTCATAACTTTTAAACAAAATATAATAATTATTTATCTTCAGAAATAAATACATCATTATTAAAAAACAATAACTCATTCCAAATCCAATCTCTACTTGTAATTTGTGGCCATTCGTAGGAAAATATCGGAAATGAAACTTTCCTCTTCGGTATTTTTTATTTCATATAAATAAATGTAGAGGTGAATGTATGGCTCATTGATGTTTCTTGTTGGAAAAACACGAAGGGATGAGTTTAGGGGATCGATTTGCATTATATTACGGTTTGTCACCTTAAAAGCAATCTTTGATAGTGATTTACAACTTGAATTTAAGATGAGACTACAACTATTTGATACCATTTATTCTGATTTTATCATCATCATCATCATATCAGACTGTAGGGGATGTGGATGTATAGTAAAACACAAGATTTCGAAATGGGTGAAGGGTCGGGAGACGCAATGACGACAACTCCACGTCCGTGCGCAATCACTTGTAAAAGACTACTAAAAAACTGCCGCGCGCTCGCTCTCTCGCTTGCCTTCGTCTCCGGCACCCTCTATTTATTTAAATCATAAACATACATGCACATAGCTAAAACAAAATATCACGCGTCGTCTACATTCCCCTCCCTAGTGCTGCTACAGCACTCATCACCAATAGAGATAGGTGCGACGCGTGTCGCATTCCGTCGCAGAATGCCAGATTTAGTCTTGACATCGACCACTCTAACGCGGCCGTCTTTGCCAGCCATCACGGATTGTATCAAGCCTTTCGGCCATACGTTTCTGGGGGAGTTAGGGTCCACGATCAGAACCAGATCTCCCACTTGCAAAGGTCTCCGTTCATCGTACCACTTCTTTCTTGGACGCATATCAGGCAGGACTTCGCGTACCCAGCGCTTCCAAAACATATCGGCTAGTCTTTGTGACAACCGCCATTGCTTTCTGAGATACGTATCAGACTCATCAAAAACACCCAAAGTAGGTAGATTGGACGATGTTCCCAACAGAAAATGGTTGGGGGTTAAAGATACGGGACTGTCGGGTTCCACTGTGACGTGGGTGAGGGGACGGCTGTTTATCATTTGTTCTACTTCGGCTAATAATGTTTGAAGTGTTTCATCACGTGGCGCTCGATCTTTCAAAACAACTTTAAGTGCGCCTTTTACACTTCTGATAAGCCGTTCCCAAGCCCCTCCCCAGTGAGGACTGGCTGGTGGAATGAAAATCCAAGTTGTCACCGTACTGTAGGTCGTTGCTCCTTCCTTGAGTTTCTCCGGGTCCAGCTCAAGGACACATTTCTTCAGCTCCGTATCGGCTCCTCTCAAGTTCGTACCATTGTCTGAGTACAAGTACCGTGGCCAGCCTCTTCTGGCTGCCATTCGTCTGAGAGCCATTATTAGTACGTCTGTGGTCAGCTGGTTCACTATTTCAATGTGAATGGCTCTCACGGTGAGGCAAGTGAAGATAACACCGTACCTCTTCTCTCGACGACGGCCAACGGTTACTTCTAGGGGTCCAAATAGGTCAACTCCGGTGAACGTGAAAGGGCGATGGTGATGAGCGATCCGCGCTTCAGGTAAGTCACCCATTCTAGGTGGCTGGGGCCGAGCTCTCTTAATTCTGCATAACATGCATTTTGAACTAATACACTTCACGGTAGGTCGTAGCCGTATAATCCAGTATCGTTGTTTTAGTTCATTGACGACCATTTCCTGGTTTCCATGGCATGCTTTTACGTGGTAGTACTTTACGATGAGGTGAGTGACATGGCAGCGGCCGTGAAGTTTCACAGGACGTTTTACGTTGGCAGATATCTCGGGTGCGGCATCAATGCGGCCAGACAGTCTCAGCAAACCATCATCGCCAATAATTGGCGTCAAGGTAAGTAATTTACTTTTTCTATCTAATCTTATGTTATGTTTCAGGTTGTGCAGGTCATCTGGGAAAGCTTTCATCTGGGAGTACTTCAACAACATGTTTTCAGCGCGTTCCATCATCGCGCCATCTACACCAACACTAGAAACTTTCTTGCATTTGTTTACAAAAGATAAAACCATACACATGGACCTCACTAGTCGAAGCCATGAAGAAAACCTTTCTGGTTCAGGAACGGCAGGTAAACACACAGGTGCAACGTGAATGTTATTTATGCATTCTAGGTCCACATCGCAAATATCAGGTAGGTGTATGTTTGATTCTCTAGGCCATGACCGTTCTTCTTCATATAGAAATGACGGCCCGTATAACCACTCATTTTCCAATGTTTTTATTTCACAGGTTTCTCGTGTGGCAATATCGGCGATATTCAACTTTGTAGATATGTATCTCCATTCTTCAATTTTCGTCAGTTCGTCTAATTCGCCAAGGCGGTGAGCTATGTAGGCTTTATAACTTCGCGCATTATTGTGTATCCAGTGTAAAACCGTAGATGAGTCACACCAGAATATTTTTCTTTCAGCCTTTATTCTATGCTCGGTTATTATATTATCGGCCAACCTTCCCGCTAAAACGGCTGCTTGTAGCTCCAATCGTGGCATCGATACGTACTTTACAGGCGCAACTCGACATTTACTGGATACGAAGGCAACTTGAATATTTTGTTTACAATCGATCCAGCGCCAGTATGCGGCGGCGCACATCGCTTGAGTTGAAGCGTCACAAAAAACATGTAACTGTAGGTGCGCATAGCGCTCAGTAATCGGCGCCGGTGGCGAGCTATTCGGTACATCTGCACTGAGGTCGTGCGTCTCGCTCTCGCACGTAACCGAGTGGCGCGTACTTCTAGTCGCCGACTCGTAATGACGAGGTAGGCGAATTTTATCAATGTTTGTCATTATGCTCAGCCATTCGATCCATTTTGTAAATATTTGGTCTGTTATTTCGTCGTCCCAACTGATTCCAGATCTTCAGGTATCTTGTAAAATGATCTTGCCTTTTATCGTGATAGGCGAAAGGAATCCATAGACATCGAAGATGGACATTAGTACACGTAGCATTTCCCGTTTCGTGGGTTTCTTTTGTCCAAGCAATATTGGCTTGGGAATTCTTTTGAATGATACATCGAATCCCAGGTTATCATTAGTTGGAAACCAAATTAAACCGAGTGTACGTTCTCCGTCAAACAGTTGTCCATTTTTGAATATCACAGACGTCGATTTCAGATTTTCTTTGGGTAAATCTTTAAGTACAGACGGCATATTAGACGTCCAGTTTCTAATCTCGAATCCACCTTGTTTGTGGACGAATGTGACGTCATTCACAAGTTGATTAGCCGTTTGTTCATCGGGTAAGGAGTCTATATAAAGAAAGAAAGAAAGAAAAATATTTATTTGTGACCCGCACAGGAGACACGAGAAAATAAGCATACACTTAAACAATAATAAAATAAAAACGGCGTAATGTTGTGTAAGTACAGCTTGCACAGCGGCTGGCATCGTGGCCTGGAATCTTTCGGCGTTTTTGTTCTTTATGAACTGGGCAATAAACGGGGAACAGTTCGCACCAAATATAAGGCTAGTCATGACCCAGGTTTGTACAGGTTTATCTGGTGATTCTCGCCATAAGAAGCGCAAGGCATCTCGATCAAGATCTCGTATTTTGATCCTTAGAAACATGTCTCTTATGTCACCCGTGACTGCCACTTTGTTTTCTCTAAACCTCAGCATTATCCCGTACAGAGAGGTAAGTAAGTCGGGACCTTGCAGCAGGTAGTCATTTAAACACATGCCTTCGCTCCTAGCTGCGGCATCAAACACCAGTCGTAGTTTTTGTTTGTTAGGGTTGTCGACTCCAAAGTGCGGCAAGTACCATATTCTATCCGGACTTTTAGTTTCGGTGAGCCGTGATGCAAAGTCGTTGCTTAACAGGTGGTCGATTCTTTCTTTGTATCGCTCTGCGAAGCTTGAATTCGCTTTCATTTTCTTTTCAACACCTTTCAGTCTTGTGAGTGCATTATCGTAAGAATTAGGCATCTCACCAAACGTACCCTTCCACGGGAGACCCACGTACCACCTACCATCTTTCAAAGTGGCCGTTTGTTGTAAGTATTCCGTGGCTTTTAAGTCTAGTAGGTTTTGGCGGGGCTTACTAGTAACTCCGACGGACTCCATTGCAAATGACTGGCGCATCTCGTTTTGCATTTATCGTAGGATATGCTCACATCCATTGTTTTCTCCTTCTGACAGGAACAGAGCAGATTGCCGATTCACATCGTGATCGACGGCAGGCTTAGTGCGCATGCACCCGTGCATGCACCACCCTAACGGAGTACGAGTGAAGTAGGGGTCCGTAGGTTTCGCCTTAATTACTTCTAACGGTAAGATTAAATCGTAATTATCTTGCCCTATCAGAAGTTCCGGTCTGTGTTGTCCATCACAAACCACATTTTTCATTTCAGGTGTCATCAGTTCATAATCACTCATGTCCACGGAAGTAACATTTTGTACTGGTAAGTTCATATTTGTTACACTGCGCGCACGAATTGTAAACTTATTTCCTTCACAGTTAGAAAGTTCAAGGTCGAGTACCTCACTATGGCAAACCACTTCGCTATTGTCCCATGCACCGCACACACGTATAGATTGTTTATTTCCGCGCAGTCCTACTTTCGACGCGAGCGCAGCGCTTATCAACGTCACCGTTGAACCGTCATCAAGAAGCGCGACACTACGAAAAGTACCGTTAGGTCCGTGTAGATAAATAGGCACAGTTTTTAGCAAAACTTTACGGCAGTTCACTTGAAGATGATTGACAGTTTCCACTTGCGACTCAGTCTCAGTTTCGGCCTCCGTGACATCGGTAATATTTACACTATTACGCGGCACTGAGTTTTTATTTGCAATATAATGCAACAAACGATGGTGAGATAGTCCGCAGTTGTCAACGTTACAGGCCGGTGCGGTGCAAGTGTCTTGTTTATGTTGTGACGTCAGACACTTGTAGCAAATACCATGTCGTTTTACGAATGACCAGCGGTCTTTGCGTAAAGATTTTTTGAACTTTTTACAGTCTTGTAGTAAGTGTTCGGAAACGTGACAGTACCGACACTCCTTATCACCTTTTTGTTCATTGTTCACTCGTTCACTGTTCACTTGTTCATTCACCACTAGAGTACGATGTTTAGAGTTTTCGTTGTGACTTTGTTTACCATAGTATTGGATGTTTGATAAATTCACAGAAGTTTTTGTAATTTTTACAGCTTCATCGCTCAGAAACTCGGACAAAATAAGCAGTGTTGGTTTTTCTGTGTTACTGACAAGAGGATAACAGTAATCAGCCCACTTTGAAACCAGTATCATCGGTAGTTTCGAGAGGATGACCGATACAATGTTCATTCCTTTTAGGTATTCTTCGCGTCCGATGGCAGTCACAGCGGCGACACAGTTTCTTACTTTCACGGAGAAAGGGATAATGTCCCGCTGATACTCTTGTGGCATGGGGCGCAATTTACTTATGTCCTGCAGTATCCTGGAAATTATTACGTCAGGATTTCCAAACTGAAGTTCCAGTGTGTTCATTACATCTACTGCGGAAGTAGCACCAATGAGTAAGGCCGTCACCGCTTCTTTTGCTGGCCCTTGTAGGCTCCTCCTCAGACGCCACAGGTTTTCTTTGTCACTAAAATTGCACACTTGAGAGGATTCTTCAAATGCTTGCTTGTACTGCAGCCATTCAAGCGGATCACCAGAGTAATTAGGTAATTCCCTCGGCGTACACAAACGATTCAGCATTCTGTCGTTAGATCTGCTGGCACCGGTAGCAGAGGCGGCGGCAAGGTCCTTCAAAGCACTCGCTAGGGCTCGCACGGTTTCATCAGTGCCACCAGCTGCTGTTGGTGGCGGGCGTGCTTCGAGCGCGAGTTCTGTAGCGGGGTGTTGCGGGCCGGCGGGCCCCACATGGTGCAGGTGCTGTTCCTGCGGTGCCGGACGCAACATGTCATCGCAGAAGCCACGGTTGGTGACGCCTTGAGTTTTCACCTCCTGCCGACTACTTTCTAGCCACTTTTCCACTACACGGTTATTTTTATATTTTTCGGAGGGTAGACTGCAGCTGCTGCGTTCGTCTTCCAGTTCTGCTAGGTCTGCATCTAGTTGTTTGTCTATCAACTCCATTCTAATTTGAGCTTTTGCATGAGCGGCTTCTAGTTCCAGCTTTTTCTTTCTCGCCGTAATAGATGACGCCGATGATTTTTTATGACTGGTAGATATTCGAACACTTTGGGCTGTAGAAGGTCTAGGTTGATTTTCTTCCATCTTGTTCCCAGGTTCAATCGGGTTTACAGCTTCTTTCGAAATGTCTACGTGTTCGACTTTGCACTGTTCTCGAACTTTCACTTGTTGAGCATCTTTCTGTTGCGCCTCATTTTGCTCCTCTTCCTTTCTTCTCGTACTCCTTGTGTTCACCATGCTTTGTTGTGGTGTATGAAACATCCAGAGATCCGGCTCGAAGACCAGCTAATGTAGGGGATGTGGATGTATAGTAAAACACAAGATTTCGAAATGGGTGAAGGGTCGGGAGACGCAATGACGACAACTCCACGTCCGTGCGCAATCACTTGTAAAAGACTACTAAAAAACTGCCGCGCGCTCGCTCTCTCGCTTGCCTTCGTCTCCGGCACCCTCTATTTATTTAAATCATATACATACATGCACATAGCTAAAACAAAATATCACGCGTCGTCTACACAGACAAAAGACGTCCACTGCTGGACATAGGCCTCCCCTAAGCGTTGCCACATTGACGGGTCTCGTGCGTCTCGCAACCAGCGGATCCCCGCAATTTTCACCAGGTCATCGGTCCACCTGGTGGGAGGCCTTCCAACGCAACGTCTTCCAGTTCGCGGTCGCCACTCCAGAGCCTTTCTGCCCCATCGGCCATCCGTTCTGCGAGAAATATGCCCTGCCCACTGCCACATAAGTTTGGCAATTCTTAGGGCTATGTCGGTAACCCTGGTTTTCTTAATGATCTCTACATTTCTGATTCGATCACGCAAGGAAACGCCGAGCATAGCCCTCTCCATTGCCCTTTGAGTGACTGTAAGCTTCCTGATGAGGTCCATTGTAAGCGACCACGTCTCCGAGCCATATGACACACTGGTCATAGACTTTCATCTTGAGACACTGTGGTAAGTTGGACAAGTTCAAGTTTCCGAACGCTGCCCAGCCGAATCGGATTAATTACTTACATACCCAACTGGATCGTTTGTCCCAGGTAGACATAGTCGCCCACAACTTCGAGTGTAGAGTGTCTGATCTTGATAGAAGTGGGTGTTACATGGTCATTCACCATGACCTTGGTTTTGTCCATGTTCATTTTAAGACCCACTTTTTCGGAAGCTCTACTGAGGTCATAGAGCATTGTACTGAGGCTCTTCATGGCCATTACCACTATGTCGTTAGCAAACCGTAGTTGAGTGATGTATTCGCTATTAACGTTGATGCCTAGCCCCCTAGCCCCCAGGAGAAATGACGTCTCCTTTCTCACGCCACGCTGTAGAAGGATTGGTTTCGATGTCTTTTTATATATCCTGTGAAATATTAGGGCATAGTAACCTAATTGGAAGCGTAACTTGAATTGCCAATCACTAACAATATACTCTACACACCCACTCACCACCCACTCTCACACCCCCCACATACACTCTGCCCTGTTAATTGAAATGCAATGTTTCATTCTACTTTTTTAAAATGTTAATTATTCTTATTCTTATCTAGCCAATGTTAATAATTGTAATGTATTAAATGCTAATAATTTAAATTTATTGTCAAATTTTAATTAATTTAATGTTTATCTTTTTTTTTATCTATGTTTTAATTTTAAGGATATCAATTTCCCGTTTTAATCTTAGTTTGTATACCTAATAATGTTTGCATACTATAACTGTAATATTATTATTTTTATACTTTCTGTCTATCATGGTCCTTTTGTATAATATTCCCTGTTTTTGGCGAGGTCTGGCTCTTGTGATACAGGACGTCCTAGTACAAGAGCCAGGGAGGGCTGCACTGATATTTGTGACATAAAGTGTGTGTTAATAAATAAATAAATAGTATGGAACAAAAATGCCTACCCATTGTTTACTTGCACCTTACATGACCCTAAGCCAGGACCAATGGCTTGGGGTGCGGGTCAGGTAACCTCCACGTTGGCCTAGTTGGTTGCTGGTCTCTTTCGGATACGTCCGGGGGGAAGAGCAACCCGCTGGGCTGGTGCACCCTGGGCACCGTCAATAACTTCCCATTCGTGGGTTCTTGTTGGCGGTGGCGAATACCTGACGGGGGGGAGGGGGGGAAGCGTCGCTCTGGGTGTTCCCCTGATTAGCAGGGGACACTCCAGATGCGACGAAGGGGTAGGCTGGGTAGGTAGGTAGGTTGGGGTGGGTGGGGTAGGTTAGGTTTGATAGGTAAGCGGTGGGGCTCACTTCCTGGCATCTGGGCGGGCCGCCTTCCCCTGTGGGGGGGAACGCCCGGGGCACCCCAGCTCTGCACCCTGCACTGCCCGGCTCTGCAGTGACCGGCTCTGCCCGCTCTGCACCTGGCTCTGCACTCGGCGCTCGTGCGGTTTGAGCTCTCCGAGTGCACTGACCAGCTCTGCACCCTGCTTTGCCCGGCTCTGCATCCGGGCTTTGCCCGCTCTGCACCTGGCTCTGCAGCCCGGAATCTCTCCTGCGGGTGGGGGTGGCTGCGGCTCGGGGGCGGGAAGTGGGCCCACGAGGAGGTAGTAACTTGTCGTTGCCGACCCTCCTTTGACGTGGGATGGTCGGCAGGGACAAGTCAATGGTGGGAGGAGGCGGCGGAGCGTCGGTCTCGACGCTTCGCCGCACACGCGGAGGGCGGCGTCTGGCCTTCGCGGGCCAGATGCTGCATCGGAGGGGACCGTTAAGGTCCAGCGCGGTGAGGAGCATGGCGCGGCACACCGTCTAGGTGTGCCCAGCGGAGGCGTAGCTGCGCCATGCCCTGAGGAGGTGTTTGGCAGGTCCTCTCGCTTCCCGGTGTGGTAAATCAAAGCTGGGGAGCGGGGAGGCCTGGGTGGCGGTTGCCTCCTTTTGCGAGGACGCCATGTCGCAAAAGGAGGCAGCGGTGGGGGGTGGGAGAGGGCGGTTATACGATCGCCTGCGCCCACCTCCTGGTGGTGATTAGCGGGCGGCAGGTGCGGGGGTGCCTGGCGTCTGCATTGCACAATAACCACCCTCGTCGGGCGGGAATGGCCGGTCATTCCCGGGCCCCTCCACTGAGGGAGGGGCGTGCGGGGCCCGCCATTATGGCGGGCAATCGTCGGCGGAGGACTGGACGTAAAGGCTGTGCCGGTTTCTCAGTCCTCCTCCACACAGACGATGCGGGAGTGCGCTGGTTTATTTTAGTGGGTATACCGGGCTTGCCCGGGAAGTCCCACATAGCCCGTCCATTCCCCCAATGGGCGGGTATGCGTAATGCATTTTTTACCAGCGAGATCAAAAAAAAAAAAAAAAAAGGACCAATGGCTTATCGTGCTTTCCGAGGCATGGATAAGCCTCGATGGTATGTAATGGATGAACCCTTTTGCGCGGACAGACCTCAGCAAGCGTTGCTTAACCTCAGCTGCTATTACTTAGCCACGAATCCCTCCTATACCTACCCAACAAATTCACATACAGTTATTTCATATAGCAACCGCGTATAATAACAAATATTGATATATGATACCTCAACTCACGGTCGGTACACCCACCGCTACCCGGGTCTAGTTTCCACACTATCATTTTCCGCTTTGTGCCCACTAATTAATAACCAAGTTAGCGTTAATTTGCCTCGTCCTCGTATGCGAGGTAGAACGAGGTAACCGGTAGTGCCAAGCAAACTGCAAACCTCATCACCTAATATGGGTAAGTTCGAAACAACTGCGAGAGTTTACTACTAGTTATTTGGCAAACAGAATTGAGTGGAAACCGGCAACCTTTGAAGTGGGACAGTACTAATATTAGTAAGATTAAACTATTGGCAATAAACATGAATAATTATATTAATATTCTAACAATCTGTGTCCTTTTCCTGGGCAGCCAGCCCTGCTGATTAATGTCTCATTTACACTGGGTCGTCTGCTGACTTCAACATGCTGAACACGATTTCCGCCTTCAGTTTGCAAATATCCGCGCGCGTGCTAAACTTGGTTAACTTGTTGAGATTCAGACGACCAGGCGTTTACACTTGGTCAGAAGATGACTTACGCTGCCAGCCGAAGTCGTCCTCTAGACTAAGTGTATGAGAACCATGACATAATACTCGGACCAGTTACAGATTAGTTAATGCTAAAATAAGAGCTTTTCTCACATTGCTGCGGTGACGGCACGATAGAACAGATCTGAATTCGTGGCTTAATTTTGTTGATCGGCTTTAATCGGCAAAATTAAGCCGAAAACGAGACCTAAGTGAATCCGTTCAACTGCAATTCCAATCTCTTGCAAAATTAAAATTAAAATCAAGCCAAATTAATTGAAGAATCACTTTCAAGTCCCCAACGCAAGATTAAGAAGACATTGAACTCCAGCAGCAAAATATTTGATACAGAAAGTCTCTAGGGGCTTTTTGATCGATCGATGACTTCGGATACCCACTAAAATCGTTCTGTCGCCCTAGTGTAAGAGAACACTTACAACCTGATGGACTAACTAACTTTCATAGTATGTGAAAAGTTTTCTCACATTGCTGCAGTGATGATAAAACCACCTATGTATTAAGGACAAACAAAACTGATATATATAAACACGGTAGTAAGCGTCACATCACGACGATCATTACATGTTATCTGAATAATTTGCTGCCTTTGGTTGGATAGCAACATGCGTCCCAAAACTTTTTGCGTGAGTTCTTTCACGTAATGGCCGTGGCCATTACACAGAACGATACTTAATCATACCAAAAAGAAAAAAAATATTAATGAACATATTTAAACACCAATTCATCAAATACTTATATAATATTTATTCCAAGAAATACTTAGCATCAGTTTTTCATTACGCGGCATAGAGAGCCTTGTCGCGTTCCCCGCTCCAGTGAATATTCGTTGGACAGTTAATTCCCCGACCATTGTGCTTGTAATTTGTCGGTGTCGGACATTCTAACAAGATTACCGAGATATCTGCTTAAGTTTCGTCAGTGGACGTAGATCTTTTACTGGGGTTAATGCTGAATTATTGCAGGAAAGGAGGAACCAATATGTTTATGCCATCGACTACTATCGTATGTTATTTTATATTCAATTAATATTAGATGTGATTGGATTGTATTGGTAATTAGTATGTAGTTTGTTGCTACCTGTGTTTCCCTTTTTGAATATTTATAAAGGCTCCTGTAGACAGACGCGACAAGATAATTACGATTGTAGAGCGATTTAAAAACTATTTTTATTGCGCAAAATCCCCATGTCTTCAATTTCGTACCAACAAAAAGCCCTGGGTTGGATTTGCTTGCTTCTTTAGTTAAAAACTAGTACTTACAACGCATAAAGATAATCATATACGAAACAGTAACCAGTAAGCACGTACAAACAACGGGAGAATTCTGTTTTGGCCTGCGTCTGGTATTTACAAACTCTCATTTTTATGTACCTAAGCATCTAGACTAACTTTACTAACCATAACACCGCAAATAAATTAAAACTCATTTAATTTAGTTGGCGTTTATAACAGCCACTGACTTGTACTTAAAAATTACTTTTGTAAGTTCTTTGGGCATTTTGATTAAATATCGCATTACAATAACAACTTTAAGAGTTTGGAAATTACCCCTGTAACTACAGATGCACCTAGACGGTGTGCCGCGCCATGCTCCTCACCGCGCTGGACCTTAACGGTCCCCTCCGATGCAGCATCTGGCCCGCGAAGGCCAGACGCCGCCCTCCGCGTGTGCGGCGAAGCGTCGAGACCGACGCTCCGCCGCCTCCTCCCACCATTGACTTGTCCCTGCCGACCATCCCACGTCAAAGGAGGGTCGGCAACGACAAGTTACTACCTCCTCGTGGGCCCACTTCCCGCCCCCGAGCCGCAGCCACCCCCACCCGCAGGAGAGATTCCGGGCTGCAGAGCCAGGTGCAGAGCGGGCAAAGCCCGGATGCAGAGCCGGGCAAAGCAGGGTGCAGAGCTGGTCAGTGCACTCGGAGAGCTCAAACCGCACGAGCGCCGAGTGCAGAGCCAGGTGCAGAGCGGGCAGAGCCGGTCACTGCAGAGCCGGGCAGTGCAGGGTGCAGAGCTGGGGTGCCCCGGGCGTTCCCCCCCACAGGGGAAGGCGGCCCGCCCAGATGCCAGGAAGTGAGCCCCACCGCTTACCTATCAAACCTAACCTACCCCACCCACCCCAACCTACCTACCTACCCAGCCTACCCCTTCGTCGCATCTGGAGTGTCCCCTGCTAATCAGGGGAACACCCAGAGCGACGCTTCCCCCCCTCCCCCCCGTCAGGTATTCGCCACCGCCAACAAGAACCCACGAATGGGAAGTTATTGACGGTGCCCAGGGTGCACCAGCCCAGCGGGTTGCTCTTCCCCCCGGACGTATCCGAAAGAGACCAGCAACCAACTAGGCCAACGTGGAGGTTACCTGACCCGCACCCCAAGCCATTGGTCCTGGCTTAGGGTCATGTAAGGTGCAAGTAAACAATGGGTAGGCATTTTTGTTCCATACTATTTATTTATTTATTAACACACACTTTATGTCACAAATATCAGTGCAGCCCTCCCTGGCTCTTGTACTAGGACGTCCTGTATCACAAGAGCCAGACCTCGCCAAAAACAGGGAATATTATACAAAAGGACCATGATAGACAGAAAGTATAAAAATAATAATATTACAGTTATAGTATGCAAACATTATTAGGTATACAAACTAAGATTAAAACGGGAAATTGATATCCTTAAAATTAAAACATAGATAAAAAAAAAGATAAACATTAAATTAATTAAAATTTGACAATAAATTTAAATTATTAGCATTTAATACATTACAATTATTAACATTGGCTAGATAAGAATAAGAATAATTAACATTTTAAAAAAGTAGAATGAAACATTGCATTTCAATTAACAGGGCAGAGTGTATGTGGGGGGTGTGAGAGTGGGTGGTGAGTGGGTGTGTAGAGTATATTGTTAGTGATTGGCAATTCAAGTTACGCTTCCAATTAGGTTACTATGCCCTAATATTTCACAGGATATATAAAAAGACATCGAAACCAATCCTTCTACAGCGTGGCGTGAGAAAGGAGACGTCATTTCTCCTGGGGGCTAGGGGGCTAGGCATCAACGTTAATAGCGAATACATCACTCAACTACGGTTTGCTAACGACATAGTGGTAATGGCCATGAAGAGCCTCAGTACAATGCTCTATGACCTCAGTAGAGCTTCCGAAAAAGTGGGTCTTAAAATGAACATGGACAAAACCAAGGTCATGGTGAATGACCATGTAACACCCACTTCTATCAAGATCAGACACTCTACACTCGAAGTTGTGGGCGACTATGTCTACCTGGGACAAACGATCCAGTTGGGTATGTAAGTAATTAATCCGATTCGGCTGGGCAGCGTTCGGAAACTTGAACTTGTCCAACTTACCACAGTGTCTCAAGATGAAAGTCTATGACCAGTGTGTCATATGGCTCGGAGACGTGGTCGCTTACAATGGACCTCATCAGGAAGCTTACAATCGCTTACCATCAGGTGAGATAGTGGTCAAACGCAAGCCTATTACATAAAAAAAAAAAAAAAAAAAAAAACAAATTCCCCCGATTCTGTTTTATAATATGTAGTGATACAATTATGATAAACGAAAATAGAACAGAATTTATCTTTATTATTATCTGTATGATACATAAAAAAATTCGGAACCCCAGAGGAGTTCTCTCAGACGGAGAAGTGAAACAGGTCATTAGATATCTACAGTTCAACGAATATTCTTTAGTACAAAGCACAAAGAAAAGAAATAAATTCAGTGAAAATTACCATTTATAAGGGCGAATTCTGAATTGAAATTCTTAATTTAGAAATTGCGGATAAGTCTATTAGTATTAGTAAAAATTCATGATTTGGTAAAGAGTCCATACTGTCTTAAGCAGGGCAGATCATGGATCCGGAAACTAAACCAGGTGCAAGCTTAATATATTAATATCAAGTAGGGTTAATAAATTTAGCCAAACACGGGTCCAATGTCCTAAATGGGGTGGACCATCCATTATTAAGAAACCCTTGATAAATTTCCGGTACTGTAACCATCCATTCAGTCTACTAGTAATTAACATGAGAACAAGGACATTGACATCGTTTTGGGATTTATAGAGGGTAGTAACTTAATTGCTGAAAAGGGTCATTGTACCGATTATTAAGAATAACTTTTATATAGTAACTATGAAATCTTGAAAAATAAATCAGTTCAGGCCACGTTCGAATCCGTACAGCCGGTGAGGCGTGATTGACTAAGAAATAATCTAACACACAGACTTCCACATTTGTATTATACTAGCAGAGTAGAACTTTGTTCGAACTTCTTTTATTTGATATTAAGAATAAGTTGTTTGGCAGAGGTTGAGTAGTCGATGAAGTTGTATTTCCAAGTCAGGGGTCTACTCCTTATCTTCGTCAACGAAATTACGGGCCTCCTCCGAAAGTTCCGAAACTTCGGAGTGAAAAAAACAAGTGTTAAGTAAAATTATTCGGACGGGTAAAACAGTGGTTCAACAACACATCGGGAGTAGGTACAACTGCCAAATTGTGTTGTCAGTCATTCTTAGCAATCATCCTTCCGTAGGTGATAAGAAGTAGGAAACGCCTGAAACGAAGGCCAAAACTACGGCTTTCGTGCTTAGGGAGTAGACCCCAGATTATTCCTTTCTCTTCTTCTTTCCGTGACTTACAATTAAATGTTGTCCGACCAGTATTTAGCAACTTATACAGCTTTATCACTGGCCTCATTGAAATCCTAGATGATGCAGGTGTTGCACGACTGGCACCAAAGGAGGATGATGGATGTCCAGTGAAGGTGCTCCACACGGGCACGTCGTTTGGAATGGGTGGAGGATGCATTATTTGGCTACATTAGGTATCAGCCAGCCAGTAGGCCAGTTGGAAGTGGGTCCGCAATTGGACAAGAGATTGCCAGATAGGCCACAGCAATTCAACTGTAACTTGGAAAACAAACTTCATCAGCAGCCAAATAAATAAATGTATTTTTTTTAATGTGTAAATATCATTTTTAGCGAGTAAAATGTGCGACGATGCAATAGCAAGTAGGGTCTAGAGTCTAGCCCTAGAGTCAGCGCATAACTAAGTGTCGTCGCCTTCTGCATGTCGCATAATACATGTGGAATTATCTCCAGCATCGCTCGCTTCGGCTTGCACATAAAATCAACCTCGCTTCGTTGAACATTTTTCCACTATACCTGCTCTGTGCAGTATTGAAAATTGAAGCAAGAATTTTTATCTCGCGCATTCTGATATCTTTTGGCTAACCAAATGAAAATCAGAATTGAGTCTCACCGATGCAATGGTCATATTAGGCTTCATTCAGACACCGTTATGACTTCATCAACCTAGCTTTGGCCCAACTATGTGGGGCGACTTCAAGTCTAACCAGATACAGTTGAGCACCAGTATTTTACGTGGAGCGACTGCCTAACCTCCACAGCCCAGATAACGATACCCAATGGCAAGCCTTTCAGACTTTCTGATAATGAATCTAATCCCTTGAGTGACCAAAATGTGGATCCAGGCGAGACACAATGGTTTATTCATTATTTCATAATTAAGAAAGACTGCGGGACCAGTGGCTTCACGTGCATTCCAAGATACGGAGCGGAGGGCTGTGTAAAGGATGTTCATCCACCCACGGGCCAATGTCGGCTAACGTTGCTTAACCTTGAGGATCGACCTGTGTGGCTGTTATTATTAAGAGTGTGTTTAAGACTTCTAAGAAATAAAATAATATTAATTCATTGTTACTTACAACAAAGTACTTAATTAATAATAATTTAAAATTACGTTCATTACAACAGCATGTCTTCTCCGAATTTCATAAAATTCATGATTTTGTGAAATGGGTGAAGACGCTCTCTCTAAAACAGAAGAAACAAACGATTATTGTTTTCCAAGAAACAACTTTATTTAATACATTTTAATTAGCTTTTGTGACAATAACACGCATCTCCCAGTTTCATATAATTGTGGCGCGAAACAAAAACACTTAATTAAATTGTTGCTACAAGAAAATCTTCAAAGTAACTGAAATAAATTACATTAAAGTTCACTCAATTAACAGACCAAAACATCTCAATAATTGCCTGAAACTATTACCGAAACTTCTATTTCGGCCAGAAAGTGGTTTCAGCTTCAGTTTGCGAGTCCGAATATAACTAGGTTTCTTAAGCTAACGGTATACTACAGGTAACAAATATAGATATATAAAAACTATCTCTATTTAGTCTATGTCTATGTGTTTAGTGTATGTCTTTGTTTAGTTTATTATTTGTGGGTTCCATCAACAAGTCAGCCACTAGTATTAGAAAATATTTGTACTTCTTTCATGGCAATAGGCTTTCTTCTTTCAGGATGCGGGACTTAAACATGACTGTTTCAATGGTCTACCTACCTCTTGACTCTTTGAGGAATACATTTGTGAGGTTTAAGTTAACAATAGACTTCAAAAATAATAAGTACCTACCTATGATTTGCAAATTTATGGGAGTCGTAAACATCGGCTGAATATCGTGTTTCGGCCTGACTCAATTTACCTACAACAATATTATTCACGTTTTAGTATTCTCTAGCGTGAAATACTGCATTCATTGCGCTTTAAGTGATTGCTTTCTAGTAATACTTGCATTCGTCAAGGTTCGCCAACTTAATTCAAGTAAATGTATTGAGGCTTCACGGGGTGCGATTTGCAAAACAATTCTGCAAGGCAATCTCGATTCTAGATTTAGCAATAAATCAGAAACTCCAGCCAACATGTGCTTAGAACTATTGAAGCATTAATTTATTCATTATTTTGAAAACTAAAACGCGATTTATTTCGTAATATATGGGATTTAAGACTTACATGAGGATAGAAAATGCTCGGAGGAGCTCGTGGCTAAATAATAACAGCCGCAAGGGTCGATCTTCAAGGTTAAGCAATGATTGCCGAGATCGGTCCGTGGATGGGTGACCATTTCAACATACCGAGTTTTCTCCGTACCTGGGAAAGCACGTTAAGCCGTTGGTCCCGGCTGTCATTTGGAGATCTTTGACAGTCGTTACGGGTAGTCAGAAGCTTGAGATCTGACACTAGTCTTGCCAAGGGGTATGGTGTTACCCAGTTACTGGGTTGTGGAGGTCAGATAGGCAGCCGCTCCATCAAGTAAAACACTAGTACTCAGCTGAATCCCGTAAGACTGGAAGCCAACCCCAACAACAATTGGTAAAAGACTAGGCAGATGATGATGAGGATAGAAAATGCTGTTTTGAATGTTTTTTTTTGAGTTATCGTTTGTGACTGGATTTTCCATCGAATAAGGTAGATAGCTTTTTGTTACACCTTCACTCCTGGGGCCTTTCTTATAAGTCCGCATCGGAAACCGTATCCTAAAAGATAGGGTTCTTTATTTTTCAGAGATAATCTCCATTAAACAAACAAATCAATAAACAAGTAAAATTAAAAACAAAACCCCGTAATATTTTTATATCATGCTACATAATTTATCTAGTAGTAGACACGCTTCGATCGACAATCTCACGTAATTATGTCACGATATCTTACGAAAACACCCCGACTCAAACAGTAGAACAGCCGAACCAATTCGCATCAAAAATAGACAAAGAGAGAAACAAATCAAAATCAGTTATCCGTTAAGGAGCTATATGCATCCATACAGACAGATACATATATATACAAGTGAAACTTAAAACACCCATCTTTTTCCGTCGGTATTTAAAAATAAAGGCCGTAAATAAAACAGAAATTTCTTCTAAAAAATAGTACAAACGCTAACTTGTAGATATCTTTGCGACAAGCACATTCTTCTGCAATTACTGATAAATAATCACTCCCCAAGGCAAAATCACTGCAATAAAAAAAATGTTAGACAATTTATTACAAAGATAAGCAGCTACATTCTCTCAAGGGTAAAGGTGCTATTAAAATGGATAATGTCTGGACAGTGGACGTACTCAATGATAGTGGTATGTTGAAAGCTTTGTACAGCTGTTGTAAAAATGTATGTAGTTATAAAATAATAATAATACCAGCCTGTAACTATCCCATTGCATGCTTCTTCTCATACAGAGAAGGCATGAGCATTAATCAGCACGCTTGCTCAATACGGGTTGGCAGTTTCAAACATATTATTTTAACCACTAGCTTCCGCCAGCGGCTTCGCCCGGAACATTATACCGGGATGAAAAGTAGCCTTTGTGCTATGCCAGACTATAATATATCTTTGTGCCAATCACGCCGTTCTGGTGTGATTGAGTAACAAACATACATCCATCCAAACTTTAACATTTATAATATTAGTAAGGTAAGTCCAGATTACCTCACGATGTTTTCCTTCAACTTTATTAGCGATGCTAAAAAAAAAACTTAGAAAGCACATGTAAATTGAAAAAGTGGCATTGGTACTTGTCCGAACCTACGACCTCAATCATCAGAGGCGAGGATTTAGCCAGTACTGGGCCACCACGACATGCAACTATAAGGTGATCTTTTGTTATGAACCGATCAAGAACATTATTTAACCGATAAAAGCTAACACTATCGTTGAGCGCCAAAGGCACCCTGGTAAAAAACACGAATTCTATTCCTGCTGGCAACCCACCACCACCTGTTACGATCCTTACATACTCCTTTTGTATCATTGACGTTTATTTTTTTTATTAAACGTGATTATAAGTAGGTATCTTATTGCGCATCGAATGATACTATACAGGGTGAACAGGGATGATGACTAAAATAGTTATTTATGCTACATGTGCGGAAGGTAGGTGATTCCCGATGAGTTGCATTTTTATTCATGAGCCAGTGAAGCGAGTGAGTGAAAAATTTACACGAGTCGGGAATCATCTTACGTACGTGTATCATACAACATTTTACTATGCGTTGTGCGAGGAAATAAAAAAATATTTATGGAAGAAGGTGTAGAAGTTTTTTAGTTCCAACTATTTTTAATGACCTTCCTTTAGATATAAATAGTAGTATCACAAAAGCATCCTTTAAAAATAAAATACACAAGTACCTCCTTAATACATTTTGTCAAGGTCTCATTATAGATAAGATAAGTTAGTTCATTTGTTTAGTAGTAAAGAATATATGTTATTATTATATACATAAAAGGAGCTACGTCTGCCAACAAACTGCTTTGCAGTTTGGCAGAGGTAATATTTAAATTGTAACAACTTTTTTCTGTGAATAAACACTTTTTCATTTATTTATTTTTTTAGAAACAGAATAACTTTTGGTAGAAAATATCGACTTTGGCCAACGGACTAATGGAGTAAAATATTGTTTAGTGATGAGTGTGGAAGTCATTTAAATGGAATTGACGGACTGCACTAAATGTTTTATCTTGAAAAAGAACAACATAATCTGTAAATTTTTTAAACTACTGTGGCATATGGTTGAGAAACAATATTGGATTCAGGAAGGGTATGTTTCGGAGCTCGTACGGACTTGGTGGCAATGGATAGAGAAGATCTTGTTTAAGATCACTGTAGAAGTGTTATTCAAGAATAAAATGTGATATTATTTGCCCTTTTATCGAGGGTCACTTCGTTTTGATCCAGGACAATGCTCGGCCACATACCACTTTTTCAACTTCAGTCTATGTTAAAAATGTCAATATCGCAGTTTTGGAATAGCCGGCGATGACACCAGTTATACATCCCATAGAACACGTTTGGGACCTGCTAAAACAAAGGGCAAAATTTGTAATACCTACACCTTTCAATGTAGGTGAACTGCGAAGTGCCGTTGTACAGGAATGATTGAGTGAGACTACCACACGAGACAATGGATACCATTATTCTCAACATGTCTAGGCGGGTGAAAATATTATTAAAAGGACATGGAGAAAACACTCGATATTATGTGATATTAATTTTGTTGTAAAATATTTATTTAATTAACTTTTTAACTTTTAACCTTAAAAATCAACAACGTGCAGTTGTCACAAAAAAATAAACATTTTACTCACACAACATGTGTTAAATGCAAACTCATTTTTATTTTAAAAGGTGTATTTTTAAGTAAAGAATCCTGTCCTAAAATAAGTTTAAAAAAAATCAAGCGTATTTAAAAAAAATCGACGTTTTTATTTTGTTCCGCTAATTATGTCGGTGTGTGTATTTATAATCATCGTTCTCAAAACCGGCTCTAACGATTTCAATAAAATTTTCAATATAAGGTTTATTCGGTCGCCTAGCAGCCTTATTGCGTAAGTGACTTCGGCGAGGAGGAGGACACGATGTGGATTTCCGTCTATGTGATTGGTCGATTTTTCATACTCTTTGCCCTTTACCTTGCCGAATTCATTACGCTATAAGGCTGTAGGTATTTACTGGAAGTATTTGAATATTTACGTTTACACGATCGAACTCAAGGTCACTATTTAAATGACCGTGTTAATACTCGTCAAATACGAAAACAGCTAATCACATAGACTCAAATCCTCCAATAAGTTACGCTGCCCGTATTATTTTAAGCGGAACCTAGATAAGGACCAATCCTTAGGTTTCGCTTAAAATAATACCGCATCAAAGTTTCAAGTACGTAGTCATTTAATTAAGGGTCTAGGATGACGGCACCCTTGACCGTTATCTCCATTTCCTTATACGTGCAAAGGACTTGAAAACCGTTGACTTTTATTTAGTTTTCCTTGTTAGTTAGCTACTTGGTATGGGATATCTTGTATCACATTTTTTTTTAAATTGTGTTACATACACAAACAATTCCTCCATGATCCCCTACCGATTGAATTTAAATTTGGCATGATAAGTAAATTCACTATGGCGGACTCCCAAAAAAGGCTGACTAATATTTTTTTATGCACCCACAGAATATGGGTATCGAATGACAGGGTTTGCTGATAATAATACGACTATAAGCTTGTTTATATATATATTTTTTAATAATTTTTATTTATTAATAAGGTATGTTGGTGAATTTTCTTTTACACTAGTTTGATATAATACAGAAATAGCGTTTACGTGGCACGGTATTATATACAAACTTTCAAGTCTATAATAATTGAAATTAATTTAAGCACTGAGTCCGAGTTTAATGGAATTTGATGAACAAACGCAAAGTACTTAGATCTAAAAGTTGGTTGTGAACTTTTTCAAAATAGAGTCTAAAGAGTAGTTTAATGTGTCTATTTCCCTCTTTTACCTTGACAGTCAGTAACATTGACAGTGAGAAGGATAACAAATGAAATTTGACTTAAATTAAAATGAACTCTCACCAAATATTTACCAAAACAATTTATTAATATTTCGGTCACGAAAATTACAAGCATGAGGCTTTTCAGCGTTGGCCTACAAACCTCATTGTCAATTCCTAATTTTCTTGCCTTCTGATCCTCTTAACATATTTCTAAGCACGAACAATGACTAAATTCCTTTACAAGGTCAGATGGCGAGAAAAATCCTTCTCGCCAATATTAATTAACTAGCCATTTGCCAAGGCTTCGCTTCCGCGGCCCACCCCTTAAGGTAGACTTTCGAGCAAAACGACTTCGTCGACACTGATGCAGCGACACTGGATGGTTCAAATCCAGGCAAGTAGCAATGTGACTTTTTAAATTCATATGTATTTTCCAAGGTTTTCTTGGACATCACAGGCAACGGTGAAGGAAAACATCGTGAGGAAATCTGGACTTATGTAGTTAATTTAAGTCTGAAATAGCCAAGTCAGAGGCCTGTGGGGTTCCCAGAGGTGGCTTAATTAACGCTGGAACCAGAGGTGGCCACATCCTCACACGAAGACTAGATATATTTTTTTGTAAAAATATCTTATTAACTCTTTTGCCGCGTCACTGTAGCTGCGTTAGTGTCACCGGAGCCGCTTTGCTCGGCAGTCTACCACAAAGAACCGGGCACTTTTTCGGAATAAAAAGTAGTCTCTGAAAACGATAATGTAGTGTAAATAAATAAAGCAATTATCACAACTTTCAGACATCACCACCAACAAACAATAAATCTGACCTCTTTATAGTATTAATAATAACAATTAATTAAGAACAAACAGGAGCAGCCTCTTAATTCAATATCAAAGCTGCCAGACACAATAGAAAATTGGAGTAATATGAACCAAGACACGACAGAAAAGTACCTCTTAACGTAATAGACATGTTAAGTAACTAACTGTTTGTCGCAGGTAGATAGATGATCGCAATCTGAGATATGTTTAAGATGTACACAATTAGTCTATGATAGACTGACTTCGGACTTTCAAAACAATGAAAAAATAATAATTATTCATTGACATAAATACAATTGTTACACTGTTTTTCCTAATAAAACAAGCAATATGATGCAAACAAAGTGTACAATATAATGCGTTAGGCACAGCATGCAAAATAATGCTGATAACATTCGATAGTTCATGTTTGCTGATGAAAAACTTTATGTGAAGATATTTTTAGTATTCTACAATCCTACCTAATCTTTCGTTGAGTTTTTCGTGTGTCTACTATACATAATTATATTACTTCCCAAAACTTTGATCCTTATTAGCTACCCTATCGGATGGTGTGTTAATATAATATAGCGGGCGTTTTTATTTCCAAAATCAAGGGGTTCAATTCCTGGCTAGGAACATTAAACATTCAAAAAATCTAATGAAGTAGTTTCAGTTTTCATCAAAATCTCCTTTTATTGTTTTATTTATTAAGTATTATTTATTTATTTAATGATAGGCTTGCGTTTGATCACTATGTTGCATGATGATGGTAAGTGATGATGTATTTTTCAATATTCCTTATAGTTTCAGATTTGGCCACCCACGCCCAATAAGGGATGATGACAGTGTACGAAATTGCAAATTCTAACTAGTCCGCCGGTCATATTATCAAAAAATATTGGACACGTATTTTTTATTATTCAAATCAATAAAAAAAACACCAAGGTAAAGCGCGTCAAAGTTCGGAATTGGGGGCTTGTGACGTAATTTCTATGTAAAAAGTATACCAAGGCATGACGTCATGCGATATTTTAACGCACTGTATCATCATGGTTTTTTTTAACGTGACAAAAGAAAAATACGTGTTATATATATAATAAATATGTTTTGTAAATCAAAATGGCGGACCAAAAATATTTTTACAATGCATGTCCAAGTTGTTTTCCAAGCAGACAAACTGCGGAAAGTGTCACTTTTTTTACTAGTGTGTGTTTTTACTTTTCTGTATTTTTTTTAATTTTTTACTCCGTCTTCAGCCAGACGACTAAAATATGACTAATACTTCATTAAAGGCTATTTTAATTACTCTAGATTTAGATTTGATCAATAAATTAATTTGAAAGATTCAAAAAACATTTTAACAAAAGAAATAAACCCACTTCCAAAACAAATCAACAACAACTACAAAGCACACTTCATCTTTTCGGAAGTCGGTGTCTTTGGTACCATTTTTTTTCGTTTTTGAATCCGACTTCCAAAAAGAAAGTTAATTTTCGCTTTGAAGTGTTTTGTTTTGGAAGTCGGTTTATGGTTTTGTTAAAAATATTTTTTTACAGAATTTTGATTTAATAGGTAGTTGAAATAACCACTTTTGATAACGTAGAAATAAGAATAATTATAGACTACATTACTAGAGAATATCAAAAAAAGGCTGTTTCTGACCTCCATATGAAAGAAATTACTCTGTTGCGTGAAAACAGAAACTTTTCAGAAGCTCCTCAAAGACTATGTCACTTTGATATAACCTCAGCTGTACCTCTATATATTAATGAGGACAACATTTCCAAGTGGTTTTGTTATAAGAACTCGTGAATGTCATCACTAACCAAAAATGAAAGATATATTTATAATTGATAACTAGTGGTTATCACTATTATTTTTTTATTTTGTTTTCTTGTATTTTTAAAGTTAAAATGGCATATCAATGAAGGCGGCTCTTTCATCTTTATTTTTATTCAATCTTTTTTATCCCACAGTAGGGTGTATGGTCGGGTGTCAGATATAATAAAACATCCCAAAATGTGGTGTAAGACTGCCTTTATTATGTTGATACTATGACTTATATATTGGTTACACACATTGAAATAGAGGTTGCATACGTACTACATCACACCTCCCAAGGCAATAAAAAAAAATAGTATTCCTTTGCATGGATACTTTTTTTTTTTTTATATATATAAAACTACGTAATGTGGTTACAAATTTAATGTAAAATTACTGTTTATTATCTACGAGTAATGGTTATGCGTTTGAGTTACTCGCAGGTTTTTTTTTTTTTTTTTTTATATAAGTATATTAATAAACAACTTATAACTAAGATTACAGTTGTTGTATCGCTTGTGTTTACAAACAAGCGAATTGCTTTTTTTTTTTTCAAACTTATACCTAAGATTACAGTTGAGTTCTGTGTTTACAAATAAAACATGTAAGTACTTTTTGTTGGCACCATTCATTCAGGGCATCCCGAGTGCATATCATTTTACAGCCACGATCGCAACGAAGGTCAGTAACCTAGGTATTGTTGCTAAGTATACAATATATTATGACTTTATGAGTAATACAACTTCGTTCTGTTTTTATGAATAACATCAATTTTTCCATTAATGTTTACCTCTACATTTGGCGACAAATCTCTAATAACAGTGTAGGGACCAGTATAAAGGTTTGAGAGCTTATTACCAGTTTCATTTTTAATCAATATTTTATCATTTGGTTTATATTCTACAGGTCTTACATATTTATCATATCTGTTTTTCCTTTCTAATTTCGAGTTAATCAAGTTTTCCCGTGCTTCTGTTTGTGAAATCTGTAATCTATATTTAAGCTCAAGGGGATAACTGTCATAATTGTATAGTGGTTCTACTGTTCTTAAAAGGTTACTTGGTAAGTTACATTTCTTTCCATACACAAGTTCGAAGGGAGTAAATTTTGTCGATGAATGTACTGTGGTGTTGTATGCAAAGGCCCAAAAAGGTAACCATGAACTCCATGAGTCTGGTCTTTGATTGATGTGCATTCTTAAAAAGGCCCCTAGGGTTTTGTGAGAATTCTCCAGTGCACCAATGCTCTGGTGATGATAGGCTGTTGAGTTCAGTTTGGAAATATTAAGAATTGTACATACCTCTTTGAATGTCTCTGACATAAACTCCGTTCCTCTGTCAGTAGCGATTTCCCGAGGCACACCGTGCACGAGGATGAAGTTGTTGACGAACACACGAGCGACTTCAGCTGCTGTTCTATTCACTAGTGGAAAAGCGCATACATATTTTGATAGTTCACATTGAAGTGTTAAAATATACGTGTAGTTATAGTAATCTCTATCAAGAGGCCCTACTATGTCTAAAAATATCTTCTCAAATGATGATTGTGCCGTTGTGGTTATTACCATGGGTTCTTTTACCATAACCGTATACTTTTGTTTTTGACAAATAGGGCATTTTCTAACATAGTTATTTATATCCTTTTCGAGACCCGGCCAGAAATAATATTTTTTAATGTTGTTAAACATTCTTTTTGTGCCTGCGTGGCCACTTGTGGGTAATAAGTGAAAGTCATTTAAAATGACTCTCCGATCTTCTAAATTATCTACTTTTTCTATATTATTTAAAATACACAATCGCGGTCCTTCCCATTTAGTATATCTTTTAACCTCATTAGTTATTTTTCCTAAGAATAAGTTATGGGATTTATTTTTCACGAAACATATTTCATGTATATCATTAACTTTACAGAAATCGCACATCGCTCTCACAAATGCGGCTGGCGTCAGTTGTGATCGAGCAGATGGATTTATATACAACATCATTTTTGCTTGATCATATGAAAATATATTATTTCCCTTATATATTCTATTCGTTTTTTGTAGCCTGTTTAGACTTGTTTTATCAATGAATTGCAGCTCTACTGCATTACTAGGCTTGTTAATTGTTCCCACAATCCTTGCTTGATCTTCTTGATCCGGGACACAGTTGTCTGCGGTATCTTCCGGAATATGAGAAGTTTGTTCTAATCGTTTTATCTGTGCTCGTGTCATTACAAATAAACTTTCGTGCATGTTCTTTAAATCTTTCGATGATATTGGAATTCGAGATAAAGCATCGGCGGCTGCATTTTGTTGACCTTTGACATATTCTATTAAATAGTCATATTCTTCTAAACATAATCTAAATTTGAGTAGTCTACTTGATGGCTCCTTTAAACTAAATAAATATACCAGTGGTTTGTGGTCAGTTACTATTTTGAATGGACGACCATACAAATAGGGTCTATAATGTTTTACGGCCCATACTATAGCCAGGAGTTCTTTTTCAATAGTCGGGTAATTACGTTCAGCTTTGTTTAAACTCCTACTGGCGTAAGCGACTGGCCGACCATTGCCGTTGGATAAAACCGCTCCTATCGCGTACCCTGACGCATCAGTTTGTACGATAAACTGATTTTTATCTGATAAATCCGGATATTGGAGAACTGGTGGTGTAGACATACATTCTTTAAGTGTCTGAAATGCCTTTTGTGCGTCGCTATTCCAAATTAATTCTACATTTTTTCTACACAAAATATTTAAACTGTTTGCAATTTCAGCAAAATTTGGAATAAATTTGCGATAATAATTCGCTAAGGCTACAAAACGCTTTACTTCATTTGTGTTTTGGGGAATTGGATAGTTTTGTATAGCACTAATCTTTTCTGGATCGGGTAGTACACCGTTATCTGTTACGACGTGGCCTAAATAGAGCATTTCCTTTTTAAGAAAGTCGCATTTCATCGGATTTAATTTTAAATTGACACTGCGTAATCTTTCTAGTACTTCGATTAAATTTTTGTTATGATTTGATAAGTCCCGTCCCATTATAATTAAATCGTCCTGATAACATAAACATTTTTCATAATTAAGGCCCGCCATTGCCATTGTCATCATTCGGGCAAATGAGTTCGGGCTTGTCTTAAGACCCATTGGCATTCTAGTCATTTGATATTGACCTGAATGAAAAGCTGTAAATTTCCTACTATCTGGTTCAAGTTCCACGTTATAAAACCCTTGGCTTAAGTCTAAGTGCGTAAAATAAATGCAACCAGAAAGCGAGTCTAATATCTCATGAATATTTGGCAGTGGGAATTTATCATTTTGAACACAGTTATTTAACTTTCGGTAATCAATGACTAGACGCCATTTCTTCTCTCCATTTGATTTCTTTGGTACTAATAGAACGGGACTAGACCATTCGCTATTACAGGGTTCTATTATACCTTGTTCGAGCATGCGGTTAATTTGATTCTGTATTTCCCCTTTTTGTGAATGTGGGAGCCTGTAAGGTTTGCTGTAACTTGGTCTAGTACCGGGTTGTATTGTTATTGAATGTTTATATATAGTTGTCGTAGTGAGTTGGTCTCCTTCGAGATAAAAGATATCGTTATACTTTGCGCATATGTTCCTAATGCTGATTTTTTCCTCCTTATTTAGATGATCTAATTTTAATAAGGGAAGCAGTTTTTTGACTCGTTCTGCATGTTTCTTTGGCTTGTCAAATATACAGATATTATAATCTCTTGCTTTATGTATTTTAGGATTAATGCTATGTACATAAAAATCGTTTTCTGTTGTGTTCAAAATTCTTATTGGTAGCTTTCCGTCCGCGGGGCTTGCTATTGTACTTGCTAAAAATATTCCGTTTCCTATCTGCTCTGCGCAAACTACACAATCTTCTGTTATATCGGTCGTTATGTAATGTGTGCTTTCGGACCTAGCGGGTATAGTTAGCGTTTCGTTATGTTTGGTAATAGGCACACAAATTTCTTTATTGTTATTATACATAACTAAGGAGTAATTTTTGAAGTTAATAATCGAATGATATTTGCTCAAAAAGTCTTGGCCTAAAATGCCACTTGCCTTACAGGGTAAGGATTCAAATACGTAGAATTTATGGCTTAGAATTTGTTCACCTGCTCTTAATTCA
This sequence comes from Orthosia gothica, assembly GCA_949775005.1. Taxonomy (NCBI): domain Eukaryota; kingdom Metazoa; phylum Arthropoda; class Insecta; order Lepidoptera; family Noctuidae; genus Orthosia; species Orthosia gothica. Next base: position 126,900 of record CATKRY010000205.1, read on the forward strand.
AGATAAACAAAACCGATCGCTTCAATTTTTCCACCAATACCATTTACAACAAGTTTTCCTTTTTGGATGGGTTCATTTAACTCAGCAATGTGTTTATATTTTATGGCCGATATGGATGCACCGGTGTCGATTAGCCACGTATATGTAAGATTGTTATGTTTAGAGTGTAATGAAATATGATATATGCTACTACATGACATCATAACGCTTTTATTCACGAAAAAACTCTTCTGAATTATTATTATCATTGTTATTTTCAGATTGATTTTCTCGCGGATTTGAATCTGTCAAAATATGCGTATTTTGTTGCTGTTCCTGGTGAATAGTTGCTTGGTTAAAAAAAATCCTACCTTTAGCTCCACGGTTAAATGTGCCGCGGCCACGAGATCTCCATCCACCGCGACCTGTTTGCGATATTCGATCATCCCTCCATTCCGCCGGTGGCGTTGATTGTCCTCGTCCTCGTGACATCCCCTGGCCTCTGGAATTCCTATATTGGTATTAATTGTTATTACGACGCATAAATAAAATGTCACCTGACGTGGACGGTGTTGAAACTTCCTCATCGATGGCTGCTTGTATGGCATCACTTAAAGATGTAAACTGTCGTGCTGCTATTATTGTGCTTAGTCGACGATTTCTTAATCCGTCGGCAAAACTTTTAATGGCTGATTTTTCGTTAATAGGCTTCAATATATCGAAGCTAGACTCATTGCCTTCAGATTGGGAAATCGTCAAGTCAACAAACAAATCAGTTATTTTCTTACCGTAGTCATCTATAGTAAGATCATTTTGTTTCAAATTGTACAATTTGTGTTGTAGAGCTGTTGCTGATTTTTTTGGTAACAGACATGTTTTCATAGCCTTTACTAACTCATTAACACTGTCATACTTTGCATTAAGTTTAAGTTTAGCAGACTGCGAAAGTCGACTTTTTAAAACAAAATTTATCAATTTAATTTGTCCGTCTACGTCAAGTTCCGTTTCATAGTATTCTACGCCATCAATGAGCTGTTTTGTATTTGTGCCGTCGTCATTTAGAACTGGTAATAAGCTCAAGGCGATTTTTAAATCGAATTTCGCCATATTTTGTTCAATAATTGACTCTTCAGTCGATGAATTATTACACAAATCTAAAATATTGTCATACAGGTTAACAAAATCTTTGTTTAATTTATTAAATTTACATAATTCCTCGTCTTTTAATCCGGTTTTAAGTAGCCTTAAATGGTCTAAGCTCTCATTGAAATTAATCAGCAATTTATCGGCCTCTTTTAGTTTTTTCAAAACAATTTCACCCTTTCGTCTACTTGGTCCTATTTTTATTAAATATATTCTTATCTTACCAAGGTCATTGTATATCTGTAACAATTCGTCATACATAACTGTCCATAATTTTATAGTTCATATACCAAATGCAAGTTCATATCGCGACTATGATTCCACTGTTGCACGCATACACTGCCCATGTTAGAATTACCACACTTTCACATTCATTAGAACACAGAACTCACAAGAACACTAGCCGAATTGTATGATTTGTTACACGCCTCTGTGTTGTCAGGGATTCTTGTTGGAAGCGTGGACCCGACGTTCCTCGCCTGCAGACACGTTACAAGCACCGTCGCGACACCTTCTGGATCGATCCACAGAACGCCTTAAGATGTGTCTCGTTATCTGCTCTCGCGCCCAGGACTCATGACATCTTTTGTAAATTTTAAAGATGGAGTATAGTGCACCGATGAATAATATCGTGCAAATTATTGTTAACACGATACTTATGGCCGATAAATGAAATTTAAATTCCTCTACCGTCGCTGTGTTTTTAGCGGCGCTATTTTGATTGAGAAAAACCTCCTCATTAGTTACTTTTGAGTTGCACATTTTTCAAAGTCACTTTTAATATATTTTTCACTTAAACAGTTGCCACACTGAGCAAAACCGATACTAATCGCGTACATGATTCAAGCCCTGTTTAGTGGCAGGGTCGCCATGTATGGTCGGGTGTCAGATATAATAAAACATCCCAAAATGTGGTGTAAGACTGCCTTTATTATGTTGATACTATGACTTATATATTGGTTACACACATTGAAATAGAGGTTGCATACGTACTACATCACAAGGGCAAATGTCCTCCCATAGCCTTCCATTCTGCCCGGTGTTTGTCTTCTGGGGTCATTCTCCCGTAAACGCTTCTAAATTCTTTTCATCTTTGGATCTTTATTTTTTCAGATTTTTTACTTCAAAAGGAAATAACTTAACTTAAGCAGGCATCCTTACAGTTTAAGTTCCATGTAACAGAGGCGTGTTGGACCTTAAACCAGGCACAAATCCTGACTCTTGTACTGTTACGTTTCTACTGAAAAAATTCAAATGGAAAACCCAATAACACTTTACCCGTCCATTGAAATCGAATCCAGGACCTATTGCGAAGTAGTAGCGCTTGTAACCACTCGACTAACGAAATAGTCAAAACAGGACAGTTAAATTGGTCATTCATAAACATCACACTAGAAATGGCACTGCCCACAAATGTTTACAAATACACATTAAACTTCCGATGCCCAAAACAAACAGAACGAGCACGTTTATTATTGTTAGACAGAATCTATGAACACAATGGAGATAACTAGAATTTGTGTATTGCTGCCCAAACAGAGTTGAACACAGAGGTACATATGTAGAGCTGGCTTATTATTATGCCCCAATGAAAAAAAAAAAAATGCAGGGATATAAAATAGAACTCGATATTTTTTTTGATAGATCTCATGTATGAAGGTGAGATACTTGAGATAGTAAAGTTTAAAGTGCTCTCTTTTAATTAGTTTAAACTTAAGATAAAGAAACAAGCATCATTTTGAGAACAAAACCCCAAAGAAATTTTGGGATTCGGCAAAGTTAATTTAGTCCTTTCGTTAGAGCATTGTTATTATTTTGGTGAATGTAGCTGTTTATACGCAACCCTTAGAATGCGAGTGCAACCCGCACTAAGCCGGGTTTTTAAAACGGGCAAAAATATTACAAAAAAGCATTTATGAATGAATGTGCTTCACGGCCAACTAAAGACGTGGCTTGAAGTAATTATTCCTACAAAACCAGGCTTACGGATATAATGAGGTATTAAGGTACTTACAGGATACTTGGAACACTGTTTGGAGTCGGGTGATCACCACACTTGACTATTTAGTCTTATTTCATGATAGTTTTTCTTCGCGCACGAATTTTTAGCTTTTGGGTATCGGTTTCTTACTGAATCGTTTTGTTATCCGCCGTCAGATGGCGGAGTTAAGGTAATGTCTTTTGTGCACTCGCAGATTTAAGAGTGCGTTTTGGCGGTAAATTCGAAACACACAGGTAAAGGAAAGGAAGGGACTTGGGAATTCATCCCAAAGCCTGTTCAATGAAATTGCTTGCTCGCAGCAAGTAAAAAGAGAAGAGAAAAGAGATCTTAAATTACTTTTAAATTAGGAATTTGACCGTGGTAGGTAACAAACAGCTGATGTAATAATACCTGATGGTATATATTTTTATTATTATTATTTTTGGTAAACACGGACTGTTTCTTAGCTCATTGGCTAGTAAGCGACATCAACGGGACAAAGCCAGGTCAATGTAGCGTGTGGTGAATTTTTATAATGAAGAAGAAGTGTTGTAAACTGTTTCATTTTCTTCAATTTGCATGAACTTCCTCACTATTCTGCAGGTGTTCAAAATTGCCGCTTTTTGATGTGTAATGCAAATTGAATCTTTTACGTCTATTAGTTTGAGGCTAATGGTGGAGATGATTAGGTATAACACCTGTAGTGGAGACAACTATGGGTACAACGTAAACTTTTTCTTGCCTCCAGATTCTAGTCACCTCTTCCTTTAGTTCCGCATATTTGCTTATTTTCTCTCCTATCGTCTTTTGCAAATAATGTGTGTTGGGGACTGCGATATCTATAAGGTAAGTGATTTTGTTAACTTTGTCTTGGAGAGTAATATCTGGTCTGTTGAAGTGAACTGTTCTGTTGGTTAGAATTGCGCGATCGTAGTAGAGTTTATGTGTGGTGTTTTCTAGAACAGTTTGTGGAACGTATTTATAGTACGGCGTGTTGGTATCTTATAATTATTATATTCTTTATTGTACACCAAAAAAATATATATACAGAAAAAAAACATAAAAAACAAATATACAATGGGCGGTCTTATCGCACAGGGCAATCTCTTACAGACAACCTTGGATGGACTGTACGAGAGAAGAGGAATTTAGGGTTGGCAGTGTACAATATAGTGTATAATGTGTTTATTACGTTGCACAAGGGTAAATCTTGAATACTTCACATTTCCCTTCAAACTGAAACACAGCAATTTTATTACATGTCTCAACAATTTCAATTTAATCTAGGCAAGCGTGTTACACCGTCGACCAAATCATCGCTTACCATCAAAATCCTATAAATAATTTAAAAAAAAAAAACAAAAAAAATTGCCTAGTTTTTTTAATCCGTAGTAATTTCAACTAAAGGTAAAAAATAGTGACCAATGGTTTCATGCTAACAAATAGTTAAATAAGTTAGTGATAAATATGTAGGTAGCTGCATGACATGAACGTAAAAGTATTCTAACACAAAGCAGAAAACGTGAAAAACGTCCGATTTTACGAAATAGCAGGTGAAAGTTCATAATATTTCATTAGTGAATAAATCGATTAACTACCATTAAACTTATTTGATTAATAAATAGAAAAATCAATATGATAGCAGGTAAGACATTCATAATTGATCGCTGTCAAAACTTTTCTCATCGTCTATATTTTTGATATAATGAACACTATTCATTCCAGATTTAATTAAATAATACTGATGGCGGCTGTCGTTAATATTATTCTCCAGACAATGTTTCATTTAACACAATGATTTGTTATTTCACGCCACTTTATAAATAAGAAGAAGACTTTAATGAATCTAGAAATAAGAGATGCGTGTGGTGCCGAGTCGCAAACCATGCCCCACCTCCAGTCCTGTACTCTGTGCCCCAAAATATGCGAATAGGGTGATGTACGCACTGCCACCGACGACGCCGTGCAAGGGGCTAAGTTTTGGGCCACCAGGGGGGAGACCATAAGCTCTTAGAATAAGGTTATTTTGAGTGTGTGTAAGGGACAGATGTATATGACGTGTATACATCTGTCACTTACTCTATCTAAATAATTTACTATTACAAATTATTAGTTTAGGTATCATAAGATCTATAATTGGTTATAAAAGGTATTATCGCGTAATAACCCACTTTCTAGCTAGTTTATTAAGTGGGGCCACAGATAATATAATATTGGGACTATATTAGGGTATTGAACATCAGACTTTTCGAAGTTTGTTGGAGAAATACCTAACTAACCAATTGTGATATCTTATTTATTACCTTCTCGTGTGAATATAGAGCTTTTAACTTGCCGATACGTTCTTTGAAAATTAGGAACTACTTTATTTACAAAATACATGTGTGTGAAATATATTAATTCCTTAGAGGACTTGGTATTATTATCTATATGGAATCAATACGAAATGTGAATGATCATGTACGTAAATGGTCATTTACGTATTCATCATCATCATTATTTTCAACCGAAAGTGTCGCCACATTGGCCGGTCTAGTGTGTCTCGTAATCACCAGATTCCCACAATCTTAACCAGGTCATCGGCCACCCAATGGGAGCGTTTTCCGGCACGTGATCGTCACTCCAGAACTTTTCGCCCCGAACAAACATTCATTATGTGAGCAATATTAGCCCGCTGCCACTCATGTTTGGCGATTATTTGTTTTTTTTCTGTAACTTTGATCCTACGGATACTCTCATTTCTGATGCGATCACGCAAAGCCCTCACCCTTTTCCCTTTTCGTAATATGAACAGTAACCGCATATCACACTTGCAAACTTCCTACTTTGACTAAAAGCACTGTCAGTGTAAAAATTTATAGAATCGAATGCGGTTCACTGCCTAGTAATATATTGAATGTCTGTTAGTAGTTTAGTAAATTAATCTAGAGTCTAAACAAATTAAATTATCTTTAATAAGAATGTGTCCAATAGTACTTTTCTTATTGTCTCTAAAAAGGCGAGCGAATACACTTCGTTCTTGTGTTTATTTAGTAGCACTTTTACACTACTCACTTACTCGAACGGTTTTTTAATTTTTTGTATTCTTATTATGGTCAGTTTATGTTGTCGAAAAGCTCGATTGCCTCAACGTTCACATGCTGGTAAAGTTTTTTTCGCGAGCTGTTGCAAATTTTTAAATCACTGTTTCGATGAACTCAACTTTTAGGTCCATGGATGATGACCATAACTTCGTATGTGCAGTTCCACAAAAATCTTTTATCCAAATCATTACCACCTTGGATCAAAAATACACTTTACTACTAAAACTAACTTATAATATTTTCTCATGAAGGAACGCTTGGATTCGTAATAAGTATGTGTATATTATTAACTAATGTGAAAGTCTTGTATATTTGGATGCCTGCTAAAATCGATTTGATTGACGAATTTGTAACTTGTCACACCGGTAGACCATTTCCTGGATAGTGTGCCGTTTCGAGCGTTTGTAGGTAGTTTCCATACTGTTTATATATTTTTACTGTGACGGAATGCCGAGTCTGTATTCGACAATCGAACGCGGAAAAGGTACGTAAGCGGCCAGCTTTCAAGGTGGGGAAAAAGTAAATAGCTTCTCGTTTTTCTTAGCTAAACCAGGATGCTTTAACACACGATTTTAATTTAACTTGCCTTGTTTTAAACGGCTCAAATCATGCAACTTTAAAAAACAGTTATTTCCAACTAGGATTATATACGGGCTTCTAATTTGTTTTTACTTTTATAATACTAATGGGAGATAAACATTTGTAAGACCAATAACCTATTGACTTTGTAAAATTGTAGGCTGAAAGTTAAGGTTAAATACTGAGCCCAAGGTGTAAAGTCCGATTTATGACCCTTATTTATTTGGTAACTGTCAATTTTGTTCTAAAGTTACCACTGGTACTGGGGAGCCGAGAGGCTATTTGAGCAACTATATCAAGATGCTCATAACAAGTAAAATTCTATTAACGAAAGCGTCGCGTTAAAGATTGGTAATATTTCAAAATATAGGGCTACCGTTTTTAGTGAGTAATGTCCTCAAATATAACTGTTAAACATTGTTATTACGTGCATGGAAGCAAATTGAATTAAAATCATTTCTAATGGCGTAGAAGGACGATTAAATATTATAACTTCGAGTATGCTGCAGTTTTGCGCAGCCCTTTTTTATCGAAAATAATGAACAATAAAAATTTCCGAAACATGGAACTATTACAGCATTGGTTGGTAAAACCTCTATGTATTTATAAATCATATTCACAACATTCTTAAGTCTTATGCTTAATTCTTTATTGTACACCAAAAACAATATTCAATACAATGTGATAACAAAGTACATGTACAAAGGCGAGCTTAACTCAATGTTGAGTTCTCTTACTGCAAACCCTAGAGAATGATGACAAAAGAGGGTAGGATCCAGTGTACAATTTTAAAATACCATAATTATAATCATAAAATAAACATAAATAAATATATTTATACATCTACTAACATTGCTTACACGGCTTTATTAATCCAGATCTACCACCACTAACCTTCTGTGCTTCACATCTACTTTATTCGATTGTCTCGATTAACGTATCCCAGTAGACACAATCTACACAGATTTTAGTAAGGCTTTCGACAAAGTCGACCATACCCTCCTTGTTAAAAAACTGGCTCAACTTGGCATAGACGGCACACTGATTAACTGGTTTTAATCATATTTGTATAACAGGCATTCTAGGGTAGTCGCAAACAGTCACTTCTCCAAAGAATATAGAGCCACATCTGGCATTCCGCAGGAATCGCATTTGGGACCTATTTTGTTCAAAATTTTCATAAACGACGTAACACTATGCTTCAAACATTCAAAATTTTACTTATTTGCGGATGACCTTAAAATCTTGAAACCCATTCAGAGTAATCAGGACGCTCATAATGGACATTTTTATAATAAAATGTGTAAGACTAGAAAAATATTTAAATCAAGATTAAAATACTGTCAAAACAATGAAGATCAAATAAAAATGGACATTATTGCCAAACATCACACTGATAAAAAATTCAATAAATTTTGGAAGTCAACTAACAAATTAAATCCGGGGTCGAGCCTTCCGGTGAGTGTAGGTGACGCTCATGAACCATGCGACATTGCTGGCCTCTTCCAGCGCCATTTCAAGGTGGAGTCGCCGCTTGGTCCGACGGCGCAGGTGCTTGGTGCTGAGTGTCAGCATGGAGACGTTAGTATCAGCTTTACAGCCAAAGATATAGCTGTCATTATTAAGAATATGGTTAGAGGTAAGTCTCCAGGTCACGATGACCTTAGCATCGAGCACTTGAAGCACGCTGGTGTGCATCTACCAAGGGTACTAGCAATGTTGTTTAATCTGTGCATCAGCCATAATTACTTACCTGATGATCTAATGTACACGGTGGTAGTTCCGATTGTAAAAAATAAAACCGGTGATGTGTCGGATGTATCTAACTATAGGCCTATCTCACTCGCTACTGTCATAGCCAAGGTGCTGGACAGGCTGCTTGACAGACAGCTGGAGAAGCACCTTCATTTACATGACGCTCAGTTTGGCTTTACGCCTGGTTTGTCGACTGAGACGGCTATCCTCTGTCTCAAGCAGACTGTACAGTATTACACGGCTAGAAATACTCCTGTGTACGCTTGTTACCTAGACCTCTCGAAAGCGTTTGACTTAGTTAATTATGACATACTGTGGCACAAGCTGCATAGTGAGACACGGGTGCCGAGTGAGATAGTGTCGATATTTAGGTATTGGTACAGTCACCAGAGGAACAGTGTGAAATGGGCAGGAGAATATTCCAACGTGTACGGGTTGGATTGCGGTGTGAGGCAGGGGGGGGTGACCTCGCCACGCTTGTTCAACCTGTACATGAACCAGCTGATTGGCGAGCTCAGCAGTGCTAATGCGGGTTGCTCAATAGGCGGAGTGCCTATTAACAACATCAGCTACGCGGATGATATGGTGCTGCTGAGCCCGTCAGTTGGGGGTTGCGGAAACTCCTGCGTATTTGTGAGACATATGCTGGGGCTCATGGGCTCAGGTACAACCCTAAGAAGAGTGAGTACATGATTTTCAAATCTGGTGCTAAAAATTTCTCTTTTATACCTCCGATCACTCTTTGCGGTGTTAGTCTGAAGAGGGTTAACCATTTTAAGTACCTGGGCCACTGGGTCACAGATAACTTGTCTGACAATGAGGATATCGAGCGGGAACGTAGGGCGCTGTCGGTGCGCTGTAACATGTTGGCACGTAGATTTTCACGCTGTACTGAACAAGTTAAGGTGACCTTATTTAAAGCTTACTGTCAGTCTTTTTATACGTGCAGCCTATGGGCCAACTATGTGCAGCGAGTATACAGTGCTATGCGTGTACAGTATAACAATGCGTTTAGGGTACTGTTGGGGCTGCCGCGGTTTTGCAGCGCTTCTACGATGTTCGCGCAGGCGCAAACCGATGACTTTTATGCTATTATTAGGAAGCGAAGCGCCTCGCTGCTAAGTCGCTTCCGACGCAGCTCTAACAGTATCCTGAGCGTATTGTCCGAGCGCTGGGACTCGGTGTTTTTGGAAAGGTGGATGCACCTGCATGCCAGTTCGTCACCATTTATTAAGTGACATTTGTTTTATAATTATGATTATGTTTATTATTAGATTATGATTATTATTTTATTAAATGAATTATTAAATATTAAATGCTATTAAATTAATTTTAACTACTTTTCAATAAATTTTAAATATTTCATGCAATGTTATTAATGTGTTAATTATTGTTTATTCAATGTAATTTGTAGTGTGTTTGTATATGGGAAAAACTTCCTGAAATAAATGATTTTTATTTATTATTTATAAGCTACAAGAAGATATCAACCGATTAACGCTCTGGTGTAAAGAAAATAATATGTTATTAAACATTAGCATATGTAATTATATCCAATTCACGCGAAATAAACATCCACAACCTAACAAGTATTATATTGAAGGAGTCTAATTAAAGATACTCTGTTTTGTCCGTGATCTAGGAATTCAGCTCGACAGTGCACTCAAATTTGATGTATACCCATATCTTAAACATTGTGTCAAGGGGCTTCAAAATACTAGACTTTGTTATACGGAATTACAAAGAATTCAAGCGATCCTCTACAAAAATTAAACTATTTAACACCCTTGTCCGTCCGAATACAGTTCAGTCATTTGGAACCCACATTACGATGTCTATATTAAACGCTTAGAGAGTGTTCAAAGACGTTTTCTTTATCATCTCAGTTATGGAGATCATTTAGCAAGACAGATAACGAGTTACAAAGATAGGATGAAACATTACCAGATTAAAACATTGTCTAGACGAAGGGAATTAATAGATTTAATATTTCTACACAAAATTATTAACGGGTCCATTGACTGCATCGAACTCCTGAACTCTATAAATATAAACATACCCAACCGCATCCCAAGAAAAAATGTTTGAAATTTATTATTAAGGAAATGCCTTATACCTTTTACTCAAGAACCAATCTTGGTCACTATGCCCGCTGTACACAGACTCTGTAGGCAAAATAATACTTTGTCGAAAACTTGTGACATTGACATTTGTGAGCCATAAATTTAAAAAGTCATTAGTTGAGGTTCTGTGATTTTTTATTTTTAAGTTATTCTATTGTTTTATGTTTTAGATCTTAATTTAATTTTATATTTTTTTATAGTTTGTTTTATGTATTTGTGTTTTACCCTCTGTATTTTTTTTTCTCAATTCTGTTTACCATTATGTTTTTATTTTAAAATTGTTTAACATAATAGTGTTTGTGCAAAGTATATATTTTGCATTTTGTTAGTCATGTAGATTTTTTGATGCCTCACTGCCTGGTTTACCATACCTGATGTTGGTAAATCCTAAGGTTAATTATTTATAAGGAGTAGTGTGTGTAGTAGTGTAGTTTTTTTTCATAAGTATGTCATGTTTTGATTTGTTTTTCTTTTAATTTATATGTTTTACTATTACCTTGTAATAAGAGATTATAATTCAGTTTCTATTTAGTCGATAATCTAAAATGCATGCTATGGCCTCCTATAATTGAGGGAGTGCACTTGTCATTACTTCATATTGATGATTCATATATTGCGTTAAAAGGAAATGCTCTTTAATTTTCCTCTTGTAGACATCGAGAGAAGGGCTATCGAGTAGGGAGTGTGGGAGAGAATTCCAGAGATGCACTGCAGTTTCAGCCGTTATGATGGCTCTCTGTAAGAAGGAGCCATCATAACCGCTGAAAGTGTGACGCGGAGTTCGAAGTAGAAGCGAAGTGGCCGTGCGACAAGGTTTGCCCCTCGGGATGAGGTACTCAAACCCTTCGCGAAGTTATTGGGGATAATTAGGATTGTGCAGGATATTCTAGAGAAGGGATAGGATAAGTTCAATAAAAAAATAAAAAATAAATACGCGCTAAAAGTAAAAAAAAAAAACAGTGACATTTAACATTTTAAAGAACTCACGCTACACTAAAGCCCTAGCAACAAAATCAAACGCGATGATCCTCATTGCTAAGCGCTATTAAAATATCACGTGACCGATACCTTATATTTTGGAATTTCAACCAACATCATCGGTGATAAAGTGACCCTTTGCCTAGCAAATGTACCAGGCAGACGTGATCGCTTGAGGTAGGTATCTGGAGTTTGTAAGGCTCCTGCTCAAAGCGCGTTGACGCCCTGTACCTATAGTTCAGATTCTTCAAGAGTTCTGAAGCCTAGGAGGTTGATTGATGGCCGTTAGATGTTGATAGCTTCAGAGGCTCTATAGACAAAATGAAATTTAACGATATTGATACATCTATCTTTTCGAGATCATTTAGATATTATATATTATGTCATACGGTATTTTGCTGTGGGGTCGAGCGGCTGACATTGAGTCTATATTCATATTCCAAAAGAGAGCTGTCAGGGCCATATATAAGTTAAGTCACCGAGAATCTCGTAAGGAACTATTTAAACAGATTAATATTATGACAGTTTCTTGCCAATTCATTTATCAATATAATTATTATGTATGGTAAAATATACATCTCTTTAGTAAATTTAGTGATAGACAGAATTGTAATATTAGAAATAAAGATAAGTTAGATCAACCAGATTTATTATAGATTATCTAAAGCAGACACATATTTCATGGGGTATGTTAAATTCTATAAAAAAAATACCTTGGGATATATTAAAACTAAATGAAAGAAAATTTAATTTTTTGTTTAAAGCACACTTTGTAAACAAGCATATTACAAATAAGATGATTATATTCAAGATAAGAATGTTTGGAAACATGCTGGTCCTGCTTCAAAGGGCAATCTTTAGTGTAGACAAAATCAAACTGTTTAATTTCCATTTTCATAATTATAGAGGTATTGCTTTTCTTTCATCTCTTTTGTTTAAGAAATTAACTCACACACTGTTTCGTTGTTGTTGAATTATATAGTTTGCATTATTTGTTAGTATCCATGTTCCTATTTATCAAACGAATTAATTTACCTGTTAGTGATTGTAATACATTATACCTATACGTAGTATAGTAGTGTTAGTTTGGGTGCATCTTTCTCACGTTTATGAATTAATGTATGTATGTAAATGTAGTAAAAATCATTTTTTTATAAGAACAAGTTTGGAGTTCCTTGTACGTTCTTCTTCATAAAGAGCAATTTTTCCGAAAGGACGGTAGGATCAATTATTATTATATCTAAATTTAAATGTTTGACGTTCAAAAGTGCCGCTTAATGGCTTTGTTGAAATAAATATTTTTGACTTTGACTTTGATATGTGCATGAAAATGGCATCCGAAAAGCGATTCCGGAATACAATGATAGAATGATATATGTCAAATGAATAAGTCTAAAAGCAAGGCGAACAAATTCTGACCTAGGAAACTTCACAAAATTATAGACAGAGCACGACAGAATTCAACAGAATTTGACAGAATAGGACAGACTAGGACAGAATTGGGACAGATTGGGACCGAATGGGACAGAATGGGACAGAATGGGACAGCATGGGACAGAATGGGACAGAATGGGACAGAATGGGACAGAATGGGATAGAATAGGACAGAATATGACAGAATATGACGGAATATGACAGAATACGACATAATTTGACAGAATATAACAAACTATGAAATAATATGACAGAATGTATTTCACACAGTCCATTCATCCTTTCTTTGAACTTCCTCTACTCTACTTTTATAAATGCGAAAGTTTGTGAGGATAGATGGATTTGTTACTCTTTCACGTAAAATCTACTGTATATATTTATGAAGAAAGTACTAATTCCACGCAAAAAGAGCCGCGGGCGGCAGCTAGTTACTATAATTATAAATACGAAAGTTTGGATGGATGAATGTTTGTTGCTCAATCACGCTAGATCTGGATAGAATAGCACAAGGGCTACTTTTTCTTCTCTTCTTTTTTTTATTTTACGCGAATGAAATCACTAGCAACAGCTTGTGGAGGTAAAGGAGGACTGTAGGTGGCCTTAATGCCGCAAGGGATTCCCGAACTTAGCCTTTCAACAAACACAATTTTTTACCTCTGCCACATATTACTCATGGCGGTTTTCCATCTGTTGTTTCATATAGGAATCCTACTTAATCGTAATAGGTAAATATACGTGGGACACTCAGAAAGTTTTGCGAAACTAAAAAAAATTGTTCTATACGTACATATATTTTTATTAAATCTTTTCAAAGTACTTTCCACCAGCCTCTATACAAAGATTCATGCGCCTAAACCAGTTTTCAAAACACTTTTTCCAGTCCGCCGCAGACACCTCGTTTACAGCCTGCTCGAACGCAGCCAGCGCATCTTCCGGCGACGAAAATTGTATCCCTTTGAGCTGATTTTTTATTTTTGGGAATAAAAAGAAGTCACACGGTGCTAGATCAGGGCTGTAAGGAGGGTGACCCAGGAGTTTGACTGGCGTGCTGTCCAGGAAGTCCCTCGTTTTGAGTGCGGTGTGCGCAGGTGCATTGTCGTGGTGGAGCAGTAGCCCGCGGAGCCCTGTGTTTGGTCGCTTGTTGCTTATAACAGAGAAAACTTCTGGCAAACATTTGGTAGTATACCATTCGGCATTAATGCTTCTTTGATCCCGTAAGGGAATTGATACCAAGTGGCCAGTCAAATTAAAAAAGCTAGCGATCAAAATCTTACCCCCGCTTCTAGATCGCTTCACTTTGGTAGGCGTTGGCTCATTTTGAAACACCCAAACAGTCGACTGGCGCTTGGTTTCTGGGTCGTATTGATAAATCCAGGACTCATCACCTGTAACGATGTCGTAAACACGCCGAGACGAGCCTGCTTCAAATTTGTTAAGCATATCACGGCACCATTCCACCCGGGCCTGCTTCTGAGCATCGGTGAGGTTGTGCGGCACCCAGCGTGATACTATCCTCCTCACGCGAAGATGGCTGTGTAGAATCTCGTGAACGCTTCCCGATCCAATCTTCAATATGTGTTGAATCTCCTGATATGTAATTCGCTTATTGTCTTGGATTAAATTTTTCACTGCTAGCACGTTTTCTTCGGTAACAGCCGTCAAAGGGCGACCGCTTCTTTCGTCATCCCCCAAAGTTGGTCGACCGCGCTTGAATTCGTTATACCAACGATACACGGTTGCCTTGGAAGGGCCTTCATCCATGAATGCCATTTGAAGTCTATCGTACGATTCATCCGGTTTCAGGCGACACTTGAAATCGTATAAAATCATAGCTCTAAAATGTTCCCGGCGCAGATCCATATTTCAGTGAGACACAATACTTTGAATTAACTCGCAAAAAATGTGGAGGGAAATTTTGAAATTGGAACTTACTTATTTTTACTTATAAATAATCATATTTTCGAAAAACATTATAACTGGCCAGTCTCCCATATATAAAAACTTTTTTTCGCAATACTTTCTGAGGGGCCTGGTACATACATAGCCGCAGCATTGTTCTTAATTGAAAGCAGCAGTGTTCTTAATCAAAAGTTCTTTAGTACAACTTGATAGCAAAAGATGGACCTATTCTGTTGCACTCTGGGTAAATTCACAAGGAGTACACTGTGTAAATGAATTGAATGAAATGAATTTGATATAGATGAGGATAATGGGCATACAAATAGTTTCAAGTTTAGGTAACAGGTTGGAATGAACGCATTTATGATTTTATTGCATTGAGGGGTCCTGTAATGGTAAATGTAATCAAGATGAAATAAATAAAAATAAATGCACATAAGAGCACCTATGGCTGACTTACAGGGTCAACGACGGCTGGTAAAGTAGTTACAAGATGTTACTTTATCTTTAGGGACGTCTGTGGAGTTTTGCTAGCTAATTTAGTCTGGCCTTGTATGCTGTTACCTTGTAAAGAGTTATAAGATACTTACGCTTCAGAGATCAGGGTCCTTAGCTTGCAAAAGACGATACCCAAGCTGTACGGATACTGGTGGTGGGGTGGTGATACTGGTCATTATTCAAAAGAAAAGAGACGTTTTTCAGCTGGAAAACATTACATAGACAAAATTTTTAAAAAAATGGGACAATATTTTTGCTTGCTCTCAGCCAAACCTTTCATTTCATTTCACCCATATCATAGGTGCGAGTGCATCTTATTAATATTATAAATATAAAAGTTTGGTTGGATGTATGTGTATACCAGAACGGCTGAACGGAACTGGATGAAATTTGTCACAAAGACATATTATAGTCTGGAATAGCACATAGGCTACTTTTCATCGCGGTATAATGTTCCCTTGGGATGATAAAACACTTTTCATGCGGGCGAAGCCGCTGGCAGAAGCAAGTTATAAATAAATCAATCCGCCATATTTGGGAGTCCGCCATATTGGATTTAGAATAATGCCATTTGGCTATGATGAAGAATCTTCATATTTTATTAACTTACAAGGCAAGTTAAAACAAATATAAACAAATCGCGGTATATTATGTTTAGTTTTTAGCTTGACCTAAATACTTAGAACTCATAGATGAGATTTATCCGATTTTCTGGAATATAACATAATCTAGCTTACAACTGACTGAAACAACCCAATTACTGGATGACCTAACCTATGGTAAAACAAGAAGCACTATTTCATGTTTGAAATAAATCGAAGAAAACATTTCAAGGTTTTCAATACAACATCAAGTTCTGAAGTATGGGAACTTTGTTTCAGTAACGTGGTATAGGTGTATTACACAGAACACGGAAACTTCTTGCTGGCAGCGTCTAGAAACGACATTATCTACTTATTTCTGCTAATGTTATCGCCCGTGCGAAACTCGGATATTATCCCAAGAGAAAAAAGAAAAGTTGTGACACGCACAGAAAATACAGGCAAAAATTTTGAAGGAACAAAATTAAAAACACCTACAGAGGACCGAGGCCAAAAAGGAATTCCCAGCATTAATGCTATGATAAATAATTATAGTAAATAATGCTGTGCTAAATAGATAGAAATTACCTATCCTATTGCCTAATCCAAGTGGAACTAAGTCTAACCGTAAGCCAAGTTAAATCCAAATCCGTCCAGCCTTTGAGGCGTGACTGATTAACAATCAACCAAACACCGAAACTCCAGACTTTCATTATAATACGAGAATAAGTATCATATGACAAATTTAACACAATTACACTATGATCTGATGATAATTATGAGCTGTAAGAACAGTCAACGCTTGACAAATACCATATTCACATTAGTTTTTGCGTGAATATCTTCAATCAAGGAACTGAGTGTAAGCCATCATTTTCAATACGAATTTTATATTCTTAGTCCAATAAAATGGTGACACGATTGGTTTGTTAGGCAAGTGTCGACAGTGCCGTCTCTAGCTAAAAATCACCTAACTCTGTGGTTTATCTTTTTTACAAGTATGAACGATTCATTAACCATCAGATGTTGTTATGGCACACCATAACGAGGTAAAACACAATTTGTAGCTATGTTTAAATAACGTTATGGCTATTCGCACACTTTAGTACACCATTTGGGAACGGCTCCGAAAACGGAATATCTACATACGGAACTAAGTCGGGAAAACTCTTTGTAACACGCGGTGTTTTACGAATGCCTAATATAGGGACTTATATGGCATATATGGGTGGGATGTTGATAATGCTTCCGGGATACAGACTTTTACCACTGAGTTTTTACCACTATTACAACAATTATTATTATTATTTTATTTTGTTATTATTTGCCATATTTTATTTCAACTAGAAATAAAATATCGATAAATGTTTCCTCACACTAAAAAGGGCATAAGCAAATGGAAAAGTACATTCTATTTATAAAATGGCCACGTTTCATATGGATCTCAGACTTTAACAGTTTCTATATTCATAAAACTTACTACTTTGTAGCATTCTCCCTAAACGAACCTTACAAAACAATCGGTTTCGAAATAGAATCGATTAGTTGTGAATGCTATGCCTGTGGTTGTGTCTTAAAATATCCACAGCTCTAAAGACTGTCTAGATTATTTTGTAGGACAAGGTCTTTGCAGGGTATAAGGATTGCAAAAGGCTGCAGATTTCTTTAGTATGCTGAGACACTAAAGATTAGAACCCTACGTAAAATATTGATTACACCAAAGGACACTAAGCTTTCCTTTGAAGCAACATGCGGGTTGATAAGTAAAAAAGATTCAAACATTCATGCTGTTCAATGTATTATTCATTTCAGATACGTGAAAGACACTGAAACGGTCGTGGAAATAAAAATATATGTGAACTTGTAAAAGCTCTATTTTATAGCTGTTCCGATTGTTTTCTATTATTATGGTTTACAGTAACATCATCATCTTTTCCCAACTATGTTGAGGTCAGCTTTCAAGGTGGAGCTCGTGGCTAAATAATAACAGCCGCACAGATCAATTTTCAAGGTTAAGCAATGCTTGCCGAGGTCGATCGGTGGATGGGTGACCATCTTTACATATAATAACTGGAACACTGATAGTCGTTAGATAGTAAATTGCTAGGAATTCTGACCTTTCACGGTTGTGGATGCCAGATAGGCAGTCGCTCCATGAATAATACAGGTACTCAACTAAAGCCGGTAAGACTGGAAGCCTCCAAGGCAGATAACTGAGGTTGGTTTTCAATTTAACCAGATGCAGCCGAATACCAGTACTTCACAAGATGCAATATATGCATATACCCGTAGAAAAGTAAATCTGATTCTCGCTGGGTTCTCGCTCCCCGTAACTATTATCTAATCTATGTACTATTATTTGACTTTCATTATTTGGCAATCACAAGTTAAAATGTATATTATTATTAAAATGTATATAATGTATAATGGCGGTTCGAGGAGTTTTTTGTATTGTATGCTTTTCTCGGTAAACATCATCACGTCGGTAATCATCGTCATTTGTTTGTTTGTTTGTCTGTTGTTTGTACTTTTGTTTTTTACTATTTTTCTGTTACTTTGTGATTGTTGTTGTTGTGTTGTTTCTATGTCGAATAAATGTTTTCTATTCTATTCTATTCTATTCTATTATTATTAACTTCTATCTCTGACATCTTTAAATTCGACTCACGTTCCTCCCTAAACGGAGCGTCACAAACAAAGCTCAACAAGTTATAAAACAAATTTAAAGCCAGAAACAACTTTCTCCTTTCTTTATGAAATTAACCATGTTTGGTTTAAATCAAGTTGAGTCAACGCAACGATAAATGGCGAAAAGATAACAGATTAAAAACTTAAATGGAATGGAAATTACATTGAGAAAAAATTAAACTTTGATATTACAAGCCACGAAAATATATTTTACAAAATTGCATAGGCTATGTATAAAATACCAAGGAAGCACACCATCGCGTCCACTAAGGGGATAAACAGAGATGCACGGTAGACACCTACTCCCAAATATTCCAGATTTATAAAGATCCATTAAAATTTAAAATTTATATGACAAATGGTCAGGCTGTTGTAAATTCACTCAACCAAACATAGCAGTTTGCTCGCGTTCGACAATTTGTCACATTACTTCACGATAAATTTCGTTTGAGAAACTAAGGGGCAATTCTACTCTCACGAACCGGACACAAACCCAGACTGAAAAACCCATACAATTTGACCGACCCATAAATAGTTTACCCAGGAAAACAAGGCAACCAAAACCAAATTCGTGCTAATGCCATTCGCATTTGGAGTGAGGCCAATGAGTGTCACGGGGAAGCGCTTGCCGTCTCCCTTGACGTATCGAAGGCTTTTGACAGGGTCAGGTACGAGAGCCTTATTGGTAAGCTTCCTTCCTTCGGTCTGTTAGTGGTCTGTGTCTAGATTGCAGATTTCCTGAGGGATCGGTCCATCCGAGTGGTTATCGATGGCTGCTCGTCCGGTCAGTTAGGTATTAACGCCGGATTCCCTCAGGGGTCGGTGCTCTCGGCAACATTGTTCTAGCTGCAGGTTAATGACCTGCTAAAACCCGAAACCTTTGGGTATGCAGACGACAGCACTGTTGTTGAGAGATACGTATCCGACTAAGATCCGGTCTCTTCGGGAGGCTATGGTTGAGCTTGAACTTGTCTTTGGAGGCAGTCTCCGAATGGGGCAGTGCCAATCTAGTCAGTTTCAATGCTGCTAAGACCCAGGCGTGTCTTTTTTCCGCATTAGAGTTAATTCCATCCGGCTCCATCTTTCCGTGGGGTGGCCGACCCTGTTACAGGCCATCTCGATATTCTTGGTATGTATTACGTTGTCTTCGATCCTCAATTTTGTCCATTCATTGAAGCAAAGGCTCAGTTGACTGCATCATCACATCATCAGTTACATTATTACATTACATTAATGTTCCCACTGCTGGGACACAGGCCTCCTCTCTGTTAGAGGGAATGGGCCATAATCCACCACGCAGGCCCAGTGCGGGTTGGTGGATGTCACATGGCTTCGAATTTTTGGTTCTAGAACACGCCGGTTTCGGAAGAAATAATTTACACAAAGTAAAGCGCCTGCCTGGGCTCGAACCCACGACCTACAACTTGTAAGTCGCGGCCGATACCACTGGGCCACTACTGCTCCCAATGATTGCATACCTATTGGTAAAATATGGCTGGACCTATTCCTTATATCACCAGTGTACTGGTAAGATTTTGCAAAATAAAATATCTTTATCTTTTACTTGTATAAAGCGCTAGTTCAGTCATGCATGGAGCAATACTACCCTCACCTCTGGGATGGATCTGCCAGATACCAACTTGATGCACTTGAGTCGATTGACAGACGGGCCAATAGGCGGATCGTCACCGATAGATTATAAATTAAAATTATTCGAGTAAACGCAATTTCATTAAAAGACTAAATTAATTTCGGTTTGTCATTTAATTTTAATCTTTATAAAGACAAAACTCGCTCTACCCAAAAAATATAGAAATAAGTAAGGCTGGTTGCCTGAAATCTAGATCCTATTATAAAGCAAAATTATCACGTTATTAAAATTTTGTTTTACAAAATAACTCGTTTTTATTTTTTATTGCATAGAAAAGCACCTATATTAATAAAAAAGTTAATAAAACCAAAAAACCCTGACTGCTTATGAAGCGAACCAAAAAGATGAGCAAATGCTTGCCTGAGTGCAAATACTTGCCGCTATATTTCTGCCTGCCTATAATATTTAACGAGTTCTTCCGATTTCCATGGGATCCTATTATCAGATTCTGATTTTGTGACAGTGGGAGCACCTCCAGTGTACACCCTATATATATATTTTTTAATAATCTATAGGCATGCGCTTGACCACTATCTCACCTGATGGTAAGCGATGAAGTGGTCGACGGTGAAGCACGCTTGCCTAGAAAAGCCCATTTACTCTTGACTTAAAGACTCATAGATTGTATCTATTGGAAAACACAGACTCCGGCAAGGAATTCTACTCCTTAGCTGTACGCATAATAAAAGTGTCCCCAAAACCGTTTTTTGCAAATCCGTCTCTCTATGGTCGGGCGCAACTCCGTGAACGGAGTTATGTCCGACCATATAAAAAAAAAATAGAAACATCCGAATCTCTCTGTAATCAATCCGTCTGCCTTAAAATATAAAAATAATACTCAGGTTATTAAATTTTATATCCGAGGCACTCACGAAATATTACGAAGAGCTTAAAGCAATATTTGCCTTAGTTTTATGAACAATATTACACCAGAAAATATTAGGTATAGGTTAGTACCCTAGTGGGGGACGAATATTGATGGACACAGTTCCATATTTTTCTCATACTTTCACAGCAAAGTTGTTGCCTTAGTTGCCTTTGTTTGCCTGTTTAGAAACCCGCCAGCTATTGTCGTCAATTGCATGATCCTCTATTTTTGAATCTTACGAACCGTACCTACTTAGATGGGTACTTCCTACATATTATTTGATATTTTTTCTTCTTCTTTCGAGCCGATGCATATTTAGCCTTGTATAGTTTGTGATACCGGTGACGTTCGCAAGCTCAAACAGACGTTACACCATACAGTCTGGAAAAAGTACTTCTGACTGCTTTTGAACGTGTGTTGAGTTTCCTGCGAATTGAGAATAGGATTTAAAATCATAGGAAGGTTTGGTTTAGGTACCTACTTTAGGTTTATTATTAATACATAATATGTTCGCGTTTGATCACCGTCTCTCATGATGATAAGCAATGATGTGGTCGGCGATGAGGGACGCATGGCTAGAAGTACTATACTAGGTATTTTGTAGAGATCGTAACATTTGTTATAGATGCGGCAAGTATTCGTTCAAATAAAATATTAGAACCAATTTCTGTTGTTTCTATATAAGCCGATAGGAACCCGGCCCTGAGCTGCGGAACGGTGATCCCCACAGTACACTGATATCTACAGTAATCGAATGCTGTAAACCAATCTGAAACTTGACGACATTGAATCCGATTTGAATGTACAATCTTTCCACAGGACTTTCAAAATTCAAAATAGCTTTCAAGCTTTCGCGTAGATTATAAAATCAAAGTACCTGCAGTAATAAATTAGAAGTTCTTAATTGGAGCATAACTTAATAGAAGTGTTGAGTTCAGATTCCCTGTTAAAACAGTTTAAATTCGTTCTGAATACTCCTGAATTTATTCATACTAAACTATTTTAGATTAGAGTCCAGTTCGAATTCCTGAAGTCTTAAGTGACAGGATAATCAAGTTACTGGAATGGAATATCATTATTACATAAGTAAGTTTCGATCTGTTAGGCAAGCGATTATTTGCGCTAGTTTCATCAATTCAAATGAAATCCTCATTCATCATTCCGAATATTATATCCTGGATGATCCGGTTTGGTTTATTCACCACAAAAAAAAATCCCGCTGATTCGCTCCCGTAGTCCACTTCTCAGGACCGGTTATTTTTTCGAGTTAAAAAGTGCCCTATGACACTCAGGAATAATGCAGCTTTCTACTAGTGAAATAATTTTCAAAATTGGTTCATCGATTCCAGAGATTACTTCATATTTAAAACAATCTTACAAACTTTACATTAGTTAGTATAGATGCTATAGAAAATGTATGAAATCAGGAAATCTCTAGAATTCCTAAAATCGACCGGAAAGTATAAAATAAATGGTATTGCACACATTTCTTAGGAATTCTATAATATTCCCAAATAGCAATAGGAAAACTCTTACGGGGTTAACGAGGGCTTGCGGGGTATTGGGTTTTCAATAGCTCTCGTGATCGTTGATTGTGTTCTGATTAAGGAGCTCTTGACTAAATTATAACAGCCACACAGGTCAATCTTCAAGTAAGGGTGACCATCTTTACATAGCGAGATTCCTCCATGCCTTGGAAAATACGCTAAGCCGTTGGTCGTTACAGATAGTTAGAAGCCAGGAAACTGACACCAGTCTTTCCAAGAGGTATCATGTTACCCAGTCCGGTAAGACTGGAAGCCGACCCCAATATAGTTGAAAAAGGCTAAGCAGATTGATTGAATTGATTGTGTTCCGATTATTTTAATTTTTACTAAGTCTTATCTTGATTCAATGTTTACCAATGATTATTTTTAGGATAAAAAATATTGCACTTTGAATCTTAAAAACATATTATTGGATTTGTTAATTCATTAATTATTTTATTAAACACTTTTCCTTGAACCATTTAGGAATTGTAAACCAATCCTAGGATATGTATACATTTCCTAGGATATGTATACATACATTTCCTAGGTAATGTGTGTATTGATTAATGTTAGAATTATTATTTCACATATTTGCTAAATAAGCCAGCGAAATCCCATAGATTTCCCAGGAATTGTTTACAATTCCGCTTTTATAACATAGATATAAATTCACATTAGCACCTGGCTTCTGGATGCAAGTCAACTTATCAACCTATATTGGGACGGCAAGCCACGAAACAAATCCAATTAAAATCATGGAGTGTTGTGACAGGCAGGGTCAACATAAAAAGCAAAACATTTATGGCTATCGATCGCGGCCACACTTGCTTGGTGTGTCAGTATATGCTGGATTTTCTGCTCTTACTACTTATGTAGGTGTATTCTATAGAAGTAGCCACTTTACATACATACTCTAAATTATTTAGGTACCGAAAAGATCCCTACCAAATACCAGCTTTTCCCAGCGTAACTCTGCCTGTCCGTTTATTATGGGAAAAAAATTGTGACCTTCATAGAAGACACGAGAGATAAAACAAAACAAAAACGACACAGTTTTGACGACACGCTTGGCACAATGGTTGAGCGATCGGCTGCTGCTTTGCGTGTCGCGGGTTTGTTTCCCGCACGGAACAAATATTTATAAGGCCGATAGTTGTTCCGGATCTGCGTGTCTTGTGTATTTGAGTTAAAATGTTTGTAAACGCACCGACGATATTGAAGAAATTCCTAGTGTGGGACAACGTTTCTTAATAGAAAGGAAGAAAAAAAGTGTTTTCACATCTTAACTATTGAATGGCCTTTAATATACATTGACGGACGGACGGACAACAAGACGTATAGCAATGCGCCACCGGTACATGGTGGACATCCCACCCATACGTACAAAACGTTTTGCGTATACTTTCATTGTGCGCACAGCTAAAGAAAGGATTATTCCCTGACCGAGTCTTTGTTTCCTGATAGCTACACCCTTGGGATCTTTAAGTCAAGAGTGAATACGTTACTTCTAGGCAAGCGTCGACCACATCACCGATTACCATCAGGCGAGATAGTGGTCAAACGCGAGCCTATCGATAAATTGGCACACAGATGACACAGGTAAACCATGTCCTGGATAAAAACATAGGACACTAAAAACTATCCCGGGAGTACATTCCCTTTTGAAATGATTTCCGACTTTCACACGGGCGAAGCCGCTAGCAGAATCTAGTCGAAAATAAATAAACCCTTGGAAAGGTAAAGAAGAAAAGAAAATGTTGATAGAATAGTTTTAAACGGCAGTTTTTTTACTTAGCTAGAATATAGTTTTCAGGCCACGTATCGATTCGGGTACGGATATATAAGCGTGGTACTGAATCTAAATTAAGTTACTACGTACATGCAACTTTCAGTACAGAACAGCCCAGTGTTTTTTAGCAGTTATTCTTAGTAAAACCTTTAATTATTTACAACATAGTAATATAATAGTTATCTATCTAACATACCTAATATACAAACTGATAATAATAATTATCTACAAGCGCGTATAAAAAGGGAAAGAGGAAGAACAAATTCGGAATAAAAAAAATCGTCTATATCGTTGTTAATGGGATAAATGCCCAGAACACTGGCAGTATTGTCACGTTGAATTGCAATGCTGATTCTATGCCATAAAGGCCAGTTCTCTAGTGAAGGGAAGAATCATAGATATAATAAATTTCTATGGGAAGAATGGTCCAAATGTTTACTGGTGTCCCGAAAAACTCTATAAGCACTCCGGCCCCATGGGCCTAATGTTTCAACCCCAAACAGCTCAAACATATAACTATCAATAAGGTTGTTATATCTGCACCAGCTACAGGCCGCTGTCCTAAGAAGATGAGACAGCAGTTAAAGTCCCCGTCACGAGAAACTATAAATTTTGTAAATAAAGCGCAGTCGTCTAATGTTTTTTGAACTTCTACCACTAAACATTAGACGACAGCGCTATATATCACTAAAATATAACCCGACCATATGAAATTGCTCGTTAGTTTCGTATTTCACGTACCTATATGTAACTTAGAGTTGATTGAATTTGTATTATTTGTTGTTGATTGAATTGTCGCTACGCATCATAGTTGAATTCTTTATTCACAAAATTTAATGCTTCTCGTGACGGGGACTTTCGTTACCTAGTTGTTGTAAAAGAACTTAAATAGCCAATCTAACTTTTTTTAAACATCATCTTACCTACTGTTATTAATCCTACAAGTAAAATTTCACAATTTAAAAACCCCCGACACATTTATCTTGCGAAAACACCCCGATTCAAAAAGTAAAATGCCCATAACTTTGGAACGGCTGAACCGATTTTATTCAAACATAGCTAAGAACACTCTCGACAAAATTATCTTTCAAACAAAAAAAACTAAATCGAAATCGGTTCACCCGTTTAGGCGCTATGATGCCACAGACAGACACACAGATACACAGCAACACACGTGAAACTTATAACACCTCTCTTTTTCCGGCGGGGGTTAAAAATATAACAGGATAAATGACGTTCTATGTCAATTTGATAAAATAATATTTAACTTCCTTGCCTGTATCAAGCTTAAAGCATTTTATTTCAAGTAGGTAAACCATTTACAGGCACTTCTGAATAGTCAAGGTCGGTTAGTCAAAAAGAAGAAGCTAGTTTCATATTCTAAAGCGTAGATCTCTATGGAGAAGAATGTGTAAGAAACTTAACGATAGTTACAAAATAATGTTTTTTTCCTTTTTTTTTAAACGTTGCCCCCACACTAGGAATTTCTTCCTGTCTCAAATCAAATCAAAATTGATTTATTCAATTAGGCCATTAAGTGGCACTTTCGAAGCACAAAAAGAAAAAAATAAAGCTAATATTAATTGATTCTACCGTCCATTCGGAAATGTAGCTTGTTGTGGAGAAGAATGGACAAAAAACTCCACACTTACTCTTTTTAAAAAAATGTGTTTTACAAGTATTTGGTTACATTATCTAGTTGAGAAAAAAAAATACATATATGTGAGAACGATGTAAAAAAAACCGGCCAAGTGCGAGTCGGACTCGCGCACGAAGGGTTCCGTACTTGGTAAATTGTGGTTTACAATTTATGACGTATTAAAAAAAAACTACTTACTAGATCTCATTCAAACCAATTTTCGCTGGTAGTTTACATAGTAATGTACATCATATATTTTTTTTAGTTTTATCATTCTCTTATTTTAGAAGTTACAGGGGGGGGGACACACATTTTACCACTTTGGCAGAGTCTCTCGCGCAAACTATTCAGTTTAGAAATAAATGATATTAGAAACCTCAATATCATTTTAGAAGACCTATCCATAGATACCCCACACGTATGGGTCTGACGGAAAAAAATATTTTTAGTTTTAGTTTCAAGTATGGGAACCCCCAAAATTTATTGTTTTATTTTAATTTTTGTGTAAAAATCTTAATGCGGTTCACAGACTCCATCTACTTACCAAGTTTCAACAGCATAGTTCTTATAGTTTCGGAATAAAGTGGCTGTGACATACGGACGGACAGACAGACAGACAGACAGACAGACAGACAGACAGACAGACAGACAGACAGACATGACGAATCTATAAGGGTTCCGTTTTTGCCATTTGGCTACGGAACCCTAAAAAGGCAGACGTGAATGGAAACGCCGGGAGGGGACGCCCTAGAAAGACATATATAGACCTTATAGGTGATGTTCTTCAGAAAGGCCAAGTGCGCAGTACTCATAACCGGCGTGTGTGTATGACTAGATGTATGAATGTGTGTGAAGCAAAAGAAGTATGTAAGGATCGTAGCAGGTGGCGTTCTGTAGTTTCTGCCTACCCCCATGGGAAAAAGGCGTGAGTTTATGTATGTATGTATGTATGTAAAAAAAAAAAAAATGCACTTACAAGCTTCTACTGTAAAACAAACAATTAAAAATACAATAAATAGGTAATTAAAAACAGGCGGAGGCAGCTAAGATAAATGACCAATCCCAACTGATGGCGCCCGTTCACGAACATGACACATGGATCGGCACCACTCAGCTCAACCATCATGAAGGGAACCGAATGATCCAGCCAGCAAAATAGGCATTGATGGATGAAAGTGTAAATGTCTTACATACTTCTTTGGAGTCTTTGAGTAATCGGGGAACATACATAAAAAAAAAAACTAAAAAAAAGATTTGGAACATACATAAAAAAAAAAACAAAAAAAAAGATCCCGACGAATTGAGAACCTCCTCCTTTTTTTGAATTCGGTTAACAAACGAGTTACTTTCGCATTTATATTATTAGTGGATTCGTGACTCGCACAAGAAATACAGACATAAAATAAAGAAATGACTAGAACCAACAAAAATAAAAATACCTACCTATGTGTCACGCCAATCCAGGTGGACAGATATGAGAATTAAATTCAAGAAAAATGTTAGACCATGCCCTATATCCTGGATAAAAGGACCTTACGAAAACGGACCTCCCTTTGCCTTGCCGAATACATTACGCAATAAGGTTGCAGGGTCACAGTCACTACCAGGTAAGCTGACTTAACTATAAGGTATCAAATGCTTGTCTAGCTCGACACATGAAAGCTCAATGCTATGTTCAACTGATATATGAACGAGTTCCTAACCTAGATAATTATAATAAGAATAAATAATAGCCAGCACAGTTTCATGGCGAGCAAGCGAAACGTCTCTGTGTAATATCGTAAACATATTATCGATCGCTATCCAAAGATTGAGAATCGAGGTAGAAATCCTCTATCAGATTTATGGAGCAACTAGGTCACTCCTGTTGGAAGGAACGCAGCTAACGATCTCGATAAGCGCCGTCTGGCGGCAGTAAAGTGAAACCTCTTATTTTGTATACAAATTGACATAGGAGATCGTTTAATTTATCACGATCGAGTGCGTTAAAAAACTCAGAATAAGCACACAGACTGCAAGGATTTCTGGTACTTAGATGCCAAACAAGCGTGCGATCTTTGTAGAAGTTACGCAGAAAATAAGGTAAGTAAGTAAGTAGTTTTGTATAATAATTTCATGTAACCCGTCACTATCCAGTTTGAATTATTGCAAAACATTACAGTCCCTTGTTAAATTAAATTTGAAATATTATTTATGTAACATCTTTTGCCGAGCTGAATAATTTATTTAATAACAACTTGAAAAGTGGACTTCATAACATAGAAATGAATATAAAATGACCAAATATATTTACTGTAACGTATGATAAATAGTTTGCATGAGAAACGAACCTTTTATCAAATATTGTTGAGTGAATGTAATGGATTAAATAAAGTGTCTTGAGCCGCTTGCAGACATCGCGAGGCATGCGTCGTCGTGCACGTCTCGCAACGCATGCCTTTTGTTCGCAACAGACGCCTTTTGCTTTGATTTGAGTTGTCGTCGTAGCACATGCCTCACCAAGAATAAGAACGTTCACACATTGCGAAGCATGCGATGAGGAGTGCGTGTTAAAATACTTATGTAATATAATTTAATAGGAATAACGGCAATTAGCGCGGTTCTGCACTACACGTCCTTGTCCGTGATCCGTGGCCGTGATTTGAGTTCCGAATTCAAAATTGTTCTGAATTATGACAGATTATGACGGATAGAGTTCGGATGTAGTGCGTAAGCTTCTCTACAAGAAGTACTACGGTTAGTTCGGAACCGTTCACGGACACGGACATGCGTAATGCGTAACCGCCCTTAAACTTATATAATAAGTAAATTTGACCTGTTTGCACAAGACTATCTATTAAATTTCTTCTCTAGAATGTGATTGCGAATAGGTTGTTGGCATGCCTCATTAAATCATCATCAACATCAGCCTTTTAATGTTCCCACTGCTGGCACACAGGCCTCCTCTCTGTGAGAGGGAATTGGCTATAATCCATCATGCGAGTCCAGTGCGGGTTGGTGGATGTCACATATGTCTTCGAACTTTTAGTTCTAGGACATGCCGGTCTCCTTCACCGTTTTGAGAGCAGTGGTGATGAAATAATTTACACAAAGTAAAGCGCCTGCCTGGGTTCGAACCCACATCCCCCAATTGGCAAGTCGTGGGTGACTGGTTTTCTGGTAACTACTGTCATGGTAACTATCACATGATCGTCATCACCAGCCTTTTAATGATCCCACTGCTAGGACACAGGCATCCTCTCTGTGAGAAAGGGAATGGGCCTTAATCTATCACACGGGCCCAGTGCGGGTTGTTGGATGTCACATTTCTTCGAATTTTGGTTCTAGGACATGCCGGTTTCCTGGCGATGTTTTCCTTCACCGATTTTAGAGCTGTAGTGATGGCATAATTTACACAAAGCAAAGCGCCTGCCTGGCAGTAGATGTTTATACATCATAGCCGTATCTAGATAGGGTTTTAAACTTCTCTTTCTTGTTAGGATCTAGTTTTTTGGTAAATCTTTAACATCGTTTATTACAAAATCCTCTAAATTAGATTCAACTTTCTTTGAACGTGATTATTACTAACGAGAACTTTACAGACGGCTTCGAAAAAATACAAAGGCCATTTAAATATTTCATAGATTTTAAAAATAACACGTTTTATAGAACCAGGCTAATTTTGCCAAGACAGAACACGATACATTTTTACTTGAAAATTCTGCTAACTGTTTTGTTTTCGGTGTTTTTATGAAAGAAAAGTAGTTTATTGGCACCAAGTATGACATAAACAAAAACTTACTAAAAACCGGCAAAGTGCGAGCCGGACCGCGCACCGAGGGTTCCGTATATTCAATTCAATTTATTTATGAACATAGACAGCTTAATATATGTTTTTAAGCTGACATGGTCACAATCATTAGAATTAATATTTGTTATATTAATTCTATAGACAGCTTACATTCGCAAAAATGCAAAATCCGTAAATTTGTACGTAGGTACGATTTTGACTTTTTCCTTTACTAGTGCTATAAGAAATTGATTCTTGCCAAATGCCATGATTCTAGGTCAAAAAAGTCCCCTATAGGATTCCCTTGCGAGTTTAAAATATGCGGCATTAACGACCTTATCTTTTGATTGCGTTGATTTAGAAGTTTGATTTTTTCAAGGGATTGTAGTATATGTTATTAATTTTAACTTGATAACTCAATACGTTCCTGAAAAAATGGTCTTGACAGATGGACAGACGGACAGCAAAGTGTATAAGGGTTTCTTTTTTTGGGATTCAGAACCCTAAAAAACAAAACATAAAACAAAATGCATAACTTAATCACATTGGAATGTATGCGACACATCCACGAAAAACGGCCAAGTGAGACTCGCGTGTGTTTTTATTTCAGCAGTAACTCAGCAACAGGACGAGACTGGCCCGACTGAATATTTTAGGTACAATTGGAGTGACTTTTGTCTAGTCTAGCCCAATGTTGGACAAAGAACTTTCTTTGGGACGAAAAACGTAACCTTTCGACTATATAATCAAATTGCCCTGAATATTACATACATATTCCAGGTTGCCTGGAAGATATCGCGGTATGCGATAAGGCCGCCCATTGTATGTTAAGTTGCATATTAAGTTTATTTTTTCTTGTTTAATATGGTTTACAATAAAGTGTATATAAATAAATAAATAAATTCATCACGACATCATGGCGATGGAAACAAGATACCAAGAAAATGGTTGTCGAGAATATTTGCAGATTTTTGTTGAAAAAAAGAATCCCGGTATTATCCGTCGTCGCCGTGTCAGTATACTGAATGAGTTTTCCAAGTGGACGTAGATGGCCAAATCTGAAACTATGAGGAATAGCGAAAAGCACTCAAAGGAGTCACGTGGCCTATTTTGATGCTAACTGTTTGCATCATTTTATTTTTGAGAATCCAATATTCCTAGCCAGGAATCGAATCCGTTGATTATGATTAAAAATATACATGCTGTTTATTAGACGATTCGATAGTGTTGAATGTACTTCTCTAAATGTTCTTCGCTATTCCGCAAAGTTTCGGATTTGGCCATCCACGGCCACTAGAAAAACTCATCCAGTATACTGACACGGCGACCACGGAAAGGCCAGGTATATTGATTTATTGCTTGTCTATTATTGTTTGTGTTTTGCTTATCTCTTGTCTCCTGTGCGAGTCACATTTTTTATTTATTTTCTTTACCTAGCCTTTTTTCAACTATGCTGGGATCGGCTTCCAGTCTCACACAAATGCAGCTGATTACCATGTTTTTACATGAGCGACTGCCTGTCTGACCTCCATAACCCAGTAACTGGGTGACAAAGCCCTTGGCAAGACTGGTGACAGATTTTCTTTCTTCTGACTTTCCGTGACGACTGTCAATGATCTTCTACAAATGACAGCCGGAACCAACAGCTTAAAGTACTATTCGAGGCATGGAGGTGTCTCAATTTGTAATGTATGGTCACTCATCCACGGACCGAACTTTGCTCTATTGTTGCTTTACCTTAAAGATCGACCCGTGCGGTTGGTATTATTTAGCCATGAGTTATCAAATTAAATATCGTATTGCAAAAGTAACGACCTAACCTAACAAACCAAAGTGTATGTTTATTAAATACCCAACCAGCTAAATCAGTCCTATTAGGATAGTTGACATAAAATATCTACTTAGTTCGTCAGTTAGATAACCTAAAAATATTGGACGTGTATTTATTCTTTCACTATTAAACAAAAAATACGATACAGTGCGTTGAAATATCGTGTGACATCACGGTGTGCTACACTTCATACTGGCAAAGTGACGTCACAAGCCCCCACTCCTAAACTTTGATGCGCTTTATCTTTGTCAGGTTTTATTTAATTGATAAAGCAAAAAATACGTGTCCAATATTATTTGATAATCTCACTGACGGACTAAATAGAATTATAATTTTTCTACCTAGGAAACATCCCTATACCGAAACAAAAAAAACACAAATCATGATACATTTGCAAAACCATTCAGCTATGAATAACCTTTTATTACTGCCTAATAAATTGGCGGACTCCAAACGATAACGAACCCCTTCATTTTAGAGAGCCTTTATTTATCAATAAACCATGGTAAGCGAACACAGTTATAATAGCCTAAGATCTCACCGTTTAAATCTGCAGGAATATTTGTTTTTGCATAAAACAGGCATGAACATTATTCTTGAATAATACTGCCGGGCAATATCTATCCGCTATTACCTCTATTAAATAAATGGTAATTTATGTTCTATAGCTAACCCCAGGTATATAAGTTTTTCAAGTGAATTAAAGTAAGTGAGTGAGTTGTTTTTTTTTTGTGCTTATCTGCAATCAGTCCTAAACTATAAACAGATTTGTTCCCTGTCCTTTTTGTGTCCAAGGAGTTCCTAAGCTGGAGATCCCTCATCCTTCACCATCTGTCACCAAGTTTCTGTATATCTTAGCGTTTCAGTCGTTTAGTGTAGCTGATAGTTGCTAACGCGGTAGCTAGGTCATTTGAGTGATTTTCCAGCCGTGCTTTATTTTTATTCCCTGTTAGTTTCAACTCCTCCTTAACAGTTCTTATGTTCAGAGCTTCATGGATCGACGTGTTAGTGATGAACCATGGTGCATTTGAAATGGTTCTTAGGATGCCATTTTGCAGCCTCTGCATTAGGTTTAGATTGGAGTCGCTATCACTTCCCCACAGCTGTGCGCCATACATCCATATCGGCTTTAAGATCATTATGTATATCAGCAGTTTGTTGTCGATCGATAGTTGGAGTTACGTGCCATCAGTCAGTAAATGTTTCTGAACCGCATGTTCAGCTCATCTCTTTTTGATTTGATGTGTTTTTACCATGTCAGCCTTTTGTCTAGATGCATACCGAGGTATCGGACAGAGTCACTCTGTGGCAGAACATTGTCACCCATTTTTACCGGAGCACAGCTTCCCCTCCTCAGCACAAACGTAATATGCACGGATTTAGTTGTGCTGGCTTTAATTCTCCATTTGGATCTGGATCCATTCGTCGAACTTATCAAGGCTATTTTTTACGGCGGATGCTGTGATCGGATCCTTGCTGCTATCGAGAATTGCAGTGTCGTCAGCAAATGTAGCCGTAGTTACACATTGTGTTTCTGGGAGGTCAGCAATGTAGATGGTATACAGTACTGGGCCAAGGACAGATCCCTGTGGAACTCCCGCCATTCTATCTTGTAAAACGGACAGATCTCCGTCCTCTCTCACCTGGAAGATTCTGTTTGTTAGGTATTACTCCATCAACAGGTAGTAACTTTGCGGTAGATACATTTTATTTTATAGAGGAGGCCTTTATGCCACACTTTGTCGAAGGCTGCCTGGGTATCCAAGAATACAGCGGAGCAGTATTCCTTTTTTTCGATGGACAGATAATCTAAAAAGATTATCAGATTATCTTTGTACACCTGGTAATTTATAGTGTAGTGCAAAGTTTAAGAAAAACTTAAAACTAATTGCGGCTAGATATTACCAGGCAACCCTGTGGTTATCTACCTACTCTTATATCAAGTAGCTTTCATGAAAATTAAGTTTAATCAAAAACAAACTTCAAAAACATTGTCAACAGTTTTTTTGCGGTGGGATCTTGGACTATCATCAATAAACAATGGAAAGTGAATACAGTTATAAAGGGTATGATTGATTGGCCTATAAATAATTGGGCTGAAGTTCTTAATAATTGCCTTTGTCGACTTGATGGGTTTCAACAAAGTGATTTAGATGTAACTTTTAAATTGGACAGTTCAATGATAACTTTGTTACAAGTAAATAATGTTTCTGCTTTCAAAAATGTGAAGGAAAACATCGTGATGAAACCGGCATGACCTAGAACTAAAAATTTGAGACACATCTATCCCGCACTGGACCCGCGTGGTGGATTACAGATGTTTGTCTCTCACAGGGAGGAAGCCTGTGTCCCAGCAGTGGGAACAAGATGACTGGTTCATCATCACCATCAAATCAGCCAAAAGATGTCCACTGTTGGACATAAGCCTCCCCCAAGCGTCACCACATTGAACGGTCCCGTGCGTCTCGCATCATCATTAGGTCATCCGTCTACCTAGTGGGAGGCCTTCCAATGCAACATCTTCCGGTTCGCGGTCCTCACTCCAGAAGTTTTCAGCCCCATCGGCCATCCGTTCTGCGAGCAATGTGCCCTGTCCACTGCCACTTATGTTTGGCAATTCTTCGGGCTATGTCGGTATAATCCCCGGCACGTAAGTTGGCAAGAGTCGTTAGATGCGCAGAAGTAGTTTTTAAGTCTCTTTGGTAGTGAAGCAGGGTGCATAGAACGTTCCGAGCGCGCGATTCGTTGGTCAGTTGACACAAGGATCGACTGACTAATCGCGCCGCGTCCACGTTCCGTTCGTTCTATGTGGTGTTTGGCCAGTAC
This sequence comes from Orthosia gothica, assembly GCA_949775005.1. Taxonomy (NCBI): domain Eukaryota; kingdom Metazoa; phylum Arthropoda; class Insecta; order Lepidoptera; family Noctuidae; genus Orthosia; species Orthosia gothica. The sequence continues at coordinate 161,523 of CATKRY010000205.1, forward strand.
CCCCACTACGCCCAAACCTTGCTAACTTACATGCTGGGGATTATAATCCTGATTCTCTTGCGGATCTCTACATTTATTCAAGCAAGGAAACTCTGACCAATGATTTGACGCCTGAGTAAGCAGCAACAGTCTACATGCTGCTTACTCAAACAATAATACTGCTCACCCACACTACATCACGGCGTGAATTTTGTTCTAAGTTAATAAAGACACACTTCACGTCGTAAACAGCCAATCGCTACTCTACACTCGCGAGTACACACGCACCGAATAACGCAGTGAGTACCTCGCTCGCCATTGGTGCAATACATGAGTGGCGTAACTCAGTGCAATGCCCCTCCTACATACATATACGGCGCCACTGGCGCCACTCATTCTTAAACTGTAGGTTCGCCCAAAGTCAACACTCCTGCCGCTGGTTAACATCGCTGGGCCTCTTATGGTACGCCATAAGTGGTGGGGGTGGACCGTCAGGGTGTCGTGAAAAACCGGCGAGTCGTTCATTATCGCTCGCCGTGGCGCGCCTACAGTCACATACAGCAAGGCAAACGTAGTTAGCGTGGGTCAGTAATGACTAGCGCTAGGTCTAGTGGACATCACAGCGGCTTGTGTTTGCGAGACCCGGTGCTGCACCCGCGAGCCGGGAACAGAGTTCCGTGACCGCTCGCATCGCCCCCTTTTTAGGGGGCGACGCATATAAAAAGGAGGGTCTGAGCAATGTTTAATGGAACTTTAAAGATTGATTTAGAATAATTTGGTAGTAATATAATTTGTAAATTTAAATAGTTACTAATTACTATAGTTCAATCTAGTGCCTAATTTAATCATCTTTTCACGGATAAGTGTACACATATTAATTTTCTTTTTAAAAGGGAGTGATATGTTAGAATTGGATCGCATCCGTCAATGTAAATGTGAATGTAACCATAACTTACTTTAGCCAGGGGCTCTGAAAACATTGGGGAGACACAGTTGTGATATAGTATTGAAATTAATTATTGATATAGAAACCTGTGACAATTTCTAAAATAAAACCACTGAAGACCTCAAGCTCTTTTATTCGAACATTACATATACAATCTGTAAACATTACAGGTACAAGTCCGGGTAGTAATAAAACTTTAAGGCCGTAAAATACTCCTAATTTTATCGATAAAACACCCCACTTATGTGTTGTAATACCAAAATGGGCATTAAGAATTTAAAGTTGAATATGTTTTTAATTGGGACCATCTCACCGCACTATCCCCAAACTACTGAAATTTCTGAAAGCCAGAATCAACAAAAAGTTGAATAATTGACAAATTCTACCCTGTCACACTATGGCATTTAAGTAGAAGACTGTGGTTTGGTCCCTGATTTTAGTCCGGTCAGATTGGACCAAAAATAGGAGTGTAGTTACAGAAATTTGCACCCGCTGAAAATTGGTAGGATGGTTCAAAACGGGTTCCCTCTATCTGGCAAAATCTTGATGCTCCGAAATTTATTTGGCATAACGCACTTGGCATAATTTTCTCTAAGCGAATATTTTGAAGGTATAAAAAATATTTAATATAATTATTATTTGGCCGAATGTTCGCTTGTCCGAAATTACAATGGCTTACTTTTAGATGGCAGAATTTTATTTAGCTTTATTAGGCATTTCTATATAATAGCATTTTTAATCTTAAATTAAAATTAAAATATTGTCTTAAAAAGTCAAGATTGTGTTACAAAAGTTAGTGACAGAAACGAATCGCTGCAAAACCGACTTGACGTAGTCTTGTCTGCCCTACCCGTAGAGTGTAATTTAAGCCTGGAGCGGAGGGGTGAGGCGGCCTGCTAGCTGAGGAGCAGGTGGTTTAATAACACTCGCAGCCACGGCTGAGGCTGGCCGGTGAAGCCGGCCAGCAAGCCGAACACACACACACGTTGTGTGCTCCGTGGTCAATTTAGAAAAGCCCCTAGGCAGCGTATACAGTAGGAACTCATTTATCATTTATCAATCGATTCGTTTTAACCTTGGAAGTGTCTGGCTACATTAAAATTGGAAAATAAAAAGCGAATTTTGGGCACCATATTGTGCGGGGCCAATTTTATTTTTCTTCCAAACCCATCGTGTGGGGTATCAAAAAATAAGTCGAAAAAAAAAGATAACCAAAAAGTTGTAAATAATAATAAAAAACAAAAAATCAAAATAGCCGACTGCTTAAGAAGCGAACTAAAAAAACGTAAACAAGAAGAAAATCATGCTGTGCAGTCGGAGGATACATCTGGTTTTGGTCAGAAAGCTCGCGCATAATTATGTATCCTCTGATCGCACAGCATGATAATTTTCTTGTTGTATACGTCATTTTAGTTCGCTTCTTTAGCAGTCGGGTTTTTTTATTTTTAACTTTTTTTTGCAATCTTTGAAGTTTTAAAGCACCGTTTTCGTTGTTTGAGTGTACTGAATATTTGAAATAATAGCTAACTTATAATACTTTCAGTTTTCAACAAACTTACCTATATTCCCTTGGGACATGCCTTGTCCTCCAACTCAACTCAACCTCGAATCATCATGGCTTGTTGATTATTGAGATAAATCGAGGGTTCTTTTCTATTTATACTGAGTCGAGTAAAATTCCTTCAAACTGACTTTTAATATGAGCCTTAGTTCTTAGTTTTCAAATAACTTAGACTTGCTGCTTCAAACAACTCAGGTAATTGACCTTAGACAGTGTAAAGCCCTAAAATTTTAATAAGTTATTTATTACTTTACTTCATTTGTTTTTGTTTGTGTCTGCATACACATTGCGTACACAATCTAAATTATATTCCGATAACAGAACGTAATTCCAGAATAAAATATATTTTCGTAAATCTGCAGAGAAATCAAGTCGGTTCATTAACTTTCTTTACCAGATTTTCTTGGAAATGTGTGCCAAAAATAGATACCAATTGGGTATATATTTATTTGTAGGATATGTATTGGTTGTGAACAGATTTTTGGTAGGTATATTGATGTAGGGATGTAGGATGTAGGGTATGTTGATGACTTTCTCCCTTGATAGAAGGATTATGTTGTCTTGTTCAGGGCCTAATTTGGAGTTGTCGATATAAGTATACTCAGAGCTATTTTACGAAAGTGTCACGTTTTCTTCTAATCTCTTCTTTAGCTTTGTTATGGTTGCTGTTGCATTGAGTCCATTTGGAATAAATATTTTCCATATTATTATTTTTATTTGTTCCGCATTCGCGCCACTTTAAGAACATCAAAAAAGCCTTATAAACTAAAATATGGGCCAAAAAGCGGAGTTGAATACGGATCAAAAACTAAGAATTATTGTTTTCCAGCGCTCTGACTAAGGATACAATCTTAGTAGTGTCAATTTGTACCTCGAATGGTAGTTACTAATATCTAAATGATTGGAATAATGAATTGAAATATTTCGAATTTTCGACGCAGTCACAATCCAGATGCTTGTCAAAAATTAAAGGCACATTCAAACTTACAAATATGAAAACGATGCCGATGCTTCTTTACAAAATCCATTCGTGTTTAGCCAAAAGCTTATCAAAAAATAACATTTAACTGAGTTATTCGAGTATAGGCCGAGTGCTCGATGGGGTTTCTTATAAGCAAAAATGACGTATTAAACTTTCATTAAAAAATCATCTTCCTCAGAGATGAAATTTAAAAAAATCCTGCCTTATGTGTTTCCAGTCCCAGCGGCTGCGCTGAGTATGTCATCGAATTTATTAAGTACCTAAATGCAAATCGGGATCTTCTTCCAAAATACCTATTCCATCTTATTTAAAAAGATAAGTTATATTACAAATAAAATTTATAAAAAATTGGGGAGCGCAGTGTGGTCCCAATTCCCTTCGTCAGATATATGGGACCGGTTTTTACTGCGTATTTGTCGTTCAATCTCTTGTTGACTTTTGGGCTTCTGTCAATATGTTTAGCTAAATACATCAATCTCTTTCATGTTTATTCGTACTTTCGGTCTACTTGATTCCTGACCCGTCTTAAGCGTATAGACATTCTAATACAATTCTGTCGAGTTTTGCTTAGACAAGTTGATAAATTAGTCATCGGTTTATAATACAGTGACAGTTTATCCACCTGGTTATCATGTGAATGATATGACACTGTTTCGGTATTTGTCGTTTAATTTTGAAATACGCTTCTATCATGGTAATAACTAGCTTCTGTACTTTTTCTTATATGATATCAATTCTGAACAACAGTTAATTTCAAATTCTAAACATAATTTCTACTGTATCAAAAATTAATTAAATCTACTACAATACACGCAATGGTCTTAATTACAGTTGTATGTATTGACACAGTTTCTATATCATTTAAAACATCCTAAGTGCACCATGAGCTATATAACAAAAAAACTTTACTGTTTTGATGTTTACGAATGATTTCTTGGCTGGATGGGTCATGAATCAACATGATTGACTGTACATAATATAATAACTTTAGTGGTAGGTATTCATACATTACAAAACGTCTTTTGTGGCCTCTCTTATTATTATTTATTGCAACTTACTTCTGCCTGCAACTTCACCCGCGTGTTTCTTATTTTATAAAAAATAATGTAATATGACAATCGACAATATTGAAGCTTTCCATTGGAACTATTTTTGTATTCATATCATTATTATCCTACCTAATCCGAGAGATTACCTTTGACAAACAATAAACAAACAAATACTTTTACCTCATTAGTGTCAGTTTACCTATTAGTATCAAGTTTACTGTTTTTATCAGTAAATAGATGGGATAGTCGGTATTATTTCCAAAAAACCTTTCGCATATTACGTTAAGATCATAATAACTATTCACTGGCAATTTCTATTTGATTAGATTTGGCTTCAAGGGCATTCTTGGTATCACGACATCGTCTATGTAATAAGAAGTGACCCTCGTCATAGCAAGTGTCATTTACATACGGTTCCTATATAAATAGATATTGATCCTAACCGATCTTGAATAGAAGGTAAATCGTTTACAATATTGAACTTTCAACTGTCCTTAAGCCTATAACCCTGATCCCTCGTTTACGTCTTTCCATTAACGATTAGGTTATTGATGAGGGCCCGAAGTAGTATTTTAACTTTTTAACCGACTTCAAAAAAGGAGGAGGTTTCTCATTCCACCGTATACTTTTTTATGTGTTTTCGCGGATAACTTCTTCGTTTATAAACCTATTATGATGATTATTTTTTGTTGGAAAGGAGATACCCCATGATAAGGAAACCAGGATCTGTTAATGGCATCCCAGAGAAATCGAGGGAACACCTCAATTATTATAGACATTTACACTCCGAAAGTGTCATTTGGTGAAATAGAACTGATAAAGAAGACCACAGGTGGCCACTGGAACTCCTTATCTTCTTTATCTATTAATAAAAAGTAAAAAAAAGTTAGCTAATGAAAAATGATTTAATTTTACGAGACATTACTCTGATCATCAGACAAAAGTCACATTTAACTAACACAAGTGCTGCGGCCTGCACTTGACGATAATATCCGAACTATGTCGGACGTAACCGAAGGTCTCGAGAGGGGAGGAGGAGCATAATGTTTTTTCGTGACGTGACGATTTCTAGCAGGCAACTCGTACCGCAAGCCGCGTTAGGGAACTTCGTTCCAAAAATCTCAAGAGAAATATCGACTTATGTTATCGCGATTTTAATTTAATTACCTTCCATAATTAGTTCCATCTGAAATGTTCTCTCTGACAGGAAGGGTTGGATCCATTATGTCTTACGACAATCCTTATCCGAAATTGTATAATAGAGCCAGGAGCCTGTAGGCTTTGATTATAGTAATCCACCCTAAATTAATACAAAAGATACTGCCTACTGATATTTCGTTAATCAAAGGAGATCTGCGAATGACGTCTTGTCCTTTAAACTCAAAGCATTATGTTACTCTATAATGTTGTATTAATTAGTAGAACTTGATTGAAATTTTAGCTAAGAGAACTAACAATCGCTTAATCATTATATAGTACCTAATAGTAAGAAAAATACGAATAATAAGTGTTCTGTAGGTAAATTACATTTATATAAACGTGTGCGCCGCGCCGACCCACCACGCCGCCCGCCGCTGACATTTTATCGACGCCGCTGCCGCCGATCATTGTTATTTTTCTCATCAAATAAAAAAACAAGAAAAACATTAGGCTGCATTTGCAATGATGGACCGGACTTTATTGGAAAATAAATCCTGTCTTTTAAATTTATTTTTTATTTAAAATAGGCTCGCGCTTGACCACTATCTAACCTGAGGGTAAGCGATGATGTAGTCGACAGTGAAGCACGTGTTAGAATCATGAAGGTACTCCATATAAAAGTATCGATATATGTCAAGATGGTTATTTACTGTGTATCAGAGTTCCTATGTATTTGGTGGATAAGGGAAAGGTTTTATGAAGAAAAGCACAAAAAGACAAGACTATGTATTTATTTCAATTAGGCTTGTCAATTAATTCATATTGAGGCTCAGAGAGCTTACCGCCCGTTCGCTAGACCTAGTTCTCGTGGAGTAGAAGGGCAAGAAACTCCACGGAAGCAACAATGGCTGTAAAAGTATTTATAGACATATTTTGCAACCATATAAATATCGTTTATCACAATAAAGATCTTATTCTATTATGGCCATTATTTATTGAATCTTGTAACATTTCACAATGTTATATAATCAAAACAACAATGATAAGGCAAGGAACATGACTAGCCCTTAAATCAATTTAACATTATTATGAATAAAGGCCACAATATGAAATAGACTTTCTACACAACCATTAGCAATAATCAAGTTATAATATAAAATAACTTACGTGAAGCTTGTGTAGTCCATCTTTCACAAAACATACCAATTCAGGAAAACAATATCAATATCACTATCACTATCACAACATAACAACTGGTCTGTACTGGCTCGTAGTTCACAACAAAGTGTGTCGACTCACGAATTACCCACTATTTATAGCAACGAGTCGACCTGTCAAACGTCCCCACCATTTTCTACATTTCTATGAATAATCTCACAATTAGGTCAATAATCAATTCTTGAGTAATGAAACCTTTTTAAAACGTATCAACACAATTAAGGAATTGAATATCGCCTAGCCAAGAAGTAACCTGTTCACTCTCGACTTAAAGATCCCTAGATTGTAGCTATTGGGAAACACAGACTCCGGCAGGGAATTCCACTCCTTAGCTGTACGCATACCTAATAAAAGTATTCTCTAAACGTTTAGTGCGGAAGGGTTACCGCCCATACGCATTAAACGTTTTGAGAATACCACAATGACCATCATGTACTGATGGAGCATCGCCGTGCGTCTGGTGGTCCGATGATGAAACGGGCTGGGCGGAATTAGATCTTTCATTTCCATTGCACACTCCCCGAAATGTAACCGATAAAAAACCGACAAGCTGGCAACTCGACGACGATGTTCAAGGCTTTGGAGCTTTGACTTAACCAGTGCCTCATCGCCGATGAGCCTTTTGGCCCGCTTTTCCATCGACTCTAGTATATCAAGTTGGTATTTCGCAGATCCGTCCCAGAGATGAAGGGCATTTAACAAGACCTTTGTTTTGTCCATGTTAAATTTAAGATCCATTATTTCGAAAGCTCTAGCGAAGTCCTCTATAGTGTCAGCCATGACCATATCGTCGTCAAACGGTAGGTGACTGATGAACAGGACATTGATGTTGATGCCTAGCCCTCTTTAGTCCAGAACATTGAAGACATCCTCCAGTACAGCAGTGAACAGTTTCGGAGAGATGACGTCTCCTTGTCTCACACCCCGCTGCAGAACGATTAATTCCGAGGTCAGAATGGTATTGTGGCATACAAACACTTAATTCCCTCTATGTAGTAGTCAATCTGACACCGGTGGAGAGACTACAGTACAGCCCAAGTCTCGATCGAATCGAAGGCTTTCCCGAAGTCCACAAACGCTAAGCACAGCGGCAGGTTATCCTCTTCGGTCTTCTGTATAACTTGCCGCAGCTTATGTATATGGTCTACGGCGTTGAAGCCTTTTCGGAATCTGGCTTGTTCGGGAGGGCAGAAATCGTCAAACCTGCGCGCGAGACGATTCATGATGACTCTTGAATACAGCTTGTAGACATGGCGAGGAAGTGAGATGTTCCTATAATTCTTCAGCCGCGCTTTCTTGTAGAAGAGTCACCCTTCTTGAATAACATTATCACCATAACCCTGCCCCATGTCTGTGTCGTTTTCCCCTCGAGTATGACGGAATAAAACAGCTTCTGAAGGGCCTTAAGAACCAGTTTTCTAACCGCCTTCAGACAGTTTTATTAAAATTCTCCGCGCCGTTAACACGCTGCCGCCGGAGATTTTAGCAACGACGCATACGTCTACATGTATACTTGAATTTTTAATTTCAAATCATTTGAATCCATCGCCACCAACTCAAGTATTGACTTTTGGCGTTGTTATTCTCAGGATGATTTTTAAAGGTACATTTTATTAAAAATACCCGAAAAGGTCTTTGGAAACGTAAAAACACTCACAAGTAGTCGTTTCAGTCATGAATCACAGAGTAATAAAGTGTTTATTTTTCCATATTATCTCGAATTCTGAATTTAAATGAAGGTACAAACAATATATACCAATTTAAAGATTTTAGTACTCGTACCCCATCAATCTACCTCTGAAATCGGACATTCTGCAAATCAAAATTTTTCATTTGTAAACTACATAACTAGACAAATACTGAGAATTATTTTCAACCCGATGTTTTCGATTGGACCTTCGTAAACTAGCTGGGCAAATAATGAGAAATTCTCGCATCCCGTAAAGAAAAGTGCTTGAATAATAAAATCGCTGTCTACGCCATATTTGATCATGTGTTCGCCAGTAAAATTGAAAAGACGTCGACCGTAGCTTGCAGTACAAAATGGAGCTGTTTGCTGAAAAGGAAGTTTGCATTTTATAAAAGGATATACACACTGATTAAAAGTCTCTTTATTTTATTAGACAACGTAGATTTGGTATGAGACTACTTAGTTCTAATGCAAAACTGAAAATAACGTTTGTCCTGGTTTAGCAAAACTCTACGTTTAGACATCGTACCAACAATGGATTATTTATATCAACTAATATCGATTACCATTATTAAAATAACATTAATTTTCTAGTTATTTACTTTATTCTTATATAAAAATAGTTTTTAGTTCGGTTTCACCCACTCGGTGGTCAGACCAGATCAGGGCGATTACGGGACTCACGGTGACCACTGCCCTGAGAAGAGCCGAAGACAGAGTGACTTGGAAGCAGCTCGTCAATGACTCCGTGAAAGCTTTCCAAGACGGGCAAAGTTTCGTTTCTCAAGAAGTTTAGAACTAACTTCGCGAATGATTGATGTAAGATGTAAAAGAACCCTGATCTTTCGTATGGTATGAAAGATCAGGGTTTGTTTACCAAAAATACGGACAAAACTACTATGTACTTGCTACGACGTAGCAAAGGCTACAACATGCTACGCCGTCGCTCGTAGAACTCGAGTCGGTGAGCTCGCTACGCGTATTCGAAAACACGTCGACAAATTCTTGGAACATTTTCGGTTGCTCTACACGCTCCAATAGTTTACTTGAGGGCAATAACCTCTACTGAGACAGATATTGTCTGTGAACAGAATGCTAATAAAACGATAAACATGAAATACACACGTAAAATCGTACATAAACTCGCCTTTTTCCAATGGTGGGCAGAAACTACAGTACGCCTGCTACGAAACTAATACATAATCTTTTTGCTAATATCGTTGATAAAATGTACCTCTGTGATTACTAAGATTATTGTTAATGTTGTCTAATCCTAATTACTGTTTTTTTGACACTCATCCCCGATTTCTGAATTAGAATTCAAAGATGACTATTTTACGAATTCTGTTTTAGCCTGAAAACCTGGTATTTAAGTAGGATTTAACCATGATTTGACACGTTCCAAACTTCAAATTCTCAATTCGCTACCAACAGATGAGATAATGGTCAAACGCGAGCGTAACTATAATCATAAAATGAAAAATGAGGTTGTCGTCTTGTTGAGTGTGGACTCAGCGATCATTGTATCGATAGTAGTGTCAGCCAATGGCTTAATGCCCACGAGCCTCAACCAACATCTTAGGAGGCTCTCGTTAGGCGGTTGGGTCAAGGGCTTGATTCAGAAAGCAGTACTTTAGCACACGGGTCGTTTTGTTAGGAGGTTCCTCTCTCTGGACCCCTGACCGCCGGTAGCTTGGACCCTGTTTCCGATACCGGTGGACCTGTATTTAGTTTTATTTTTAAATGTTCTTTCTTAAATTGATTTTATAAAAATATTTAAAAATGTAGATAGTAAGATTTTTTTTAGAATAAAGGACAAAATCAAAATACATTTAGGTACTAGACGAGATTTGGATTTGATAGAGGAACATTACAGTACATTATTTTAATAACAAAAAAGTTAAATCGTGTTCGCATTATTTTATTTTTCTAAGTAGGTAATTGTTATGTCTATAAAAGCCACCCGGCAAAGAGTAACTAGGACGAGATTTTATCATGATTTTCAAACAAAAATCAGCCCCAAATTAAATGAAATTACCCAATCAATTGGAACCTAAGTAATAGCAACAACTATATATTGGCGGCAATTTAGAAGCTCATGATTTAATAGAAACTTTATCCCCTTAGAGACCTAATCAGGTGTTACAGATTCGAAAAAGTCTCTATAGATATCATATTATGTGATTTTACATGTGGTCAAACAATTTCACCAGGGGCCTGAAAAACTTAGTAAATTGTAAGCAGGCTAACAGTGTTGATTTAATGATGTTTTTTACTGTAAGAAGTTTTAAAGGCTAAAACATACCTTGACGTGTAAACAGTTTTGGGAGGCCATCACCGATTTTTCAATTTTACGTAATTAGTTAAATGAAGTTCGTAATGCCACGAGCAATAAGAGTACTACTAATAGAGTATATTGAGTAATATTCAGAAAATAATGAACCTTATCACATCACACTAATATATAAAGGCGAAAGTTTGTGAGTGTGTGTGTTTGTATGTTTGTTACTTTTAACGCTCAAACAGCTGCACAGATCTGAATGAAATTTGGCACAGAGATAGATTATAGTCAGGAATAGCACACAAATTTTTTATCCCGGAAATATGTTCCCTCAGAATAATTTTCCACGCAGACGAAGCCGCTGACAGAAGCTAGTCATTACTAAAACAAAATGAACAATAGCGTTGGTACAAGAGAAATAATCCATCAATATCGCTATAGGTAATCGATTTTATATGGCCTTATATTAATCGAATAAGTCGTATACTTGGCTAAATGGAGTATCTAAGACTCATCCCTAAAACAGTGACAGTGTGGAAACACTTCCCAGGATATAGCCCATCTTTTTTATTGCCCGTTATGCACATTCCAGGAATCGAATCTGTGACATGACAGAGCTGTCCAAGTAGCCACATACCGGCCTAGTATCAGAAATTGAGTAGTCAATCGACACGAGCACAAAAAAAGTTTATCAAATATGGCGGGCTGTACTTTGCCCCTGCTCTATCTATCTAAACTAATAGTATACAGATGAAATATTTAATGTGTGTATTGTTGTAAAGGATAATCTCTAGAAGTTTGATAGTAACAATTACTGGTCCGATATAACTCTTTTACTGATCACTACACTATCACGGAGAATCATCGGTTATTTTCTGTCCCAGAAAAACGCCCGCGATTTTTGGGGATTAGGCCACAGGAGCGAAGCCGCGGTGATAAGCTTAGAGCATAATATCTTCCCAAGTTACTATCGTCAAGGACTTTTGTCAACCGGACTTTGAAACAAACACGGAACAGCTAACGTCAGACTCCAACCCAAAGTCTATACGCTCTCATGTAACCAACTTTGTACCACCACGAAACTGTGTTACCCAGTAGTGCGAGTATTAATTTGAGGTGGCAACACTAACAAGGCAGCTACACGATATGAACAAAGTTACTGTTGGCAATGTTTGTGTATTAAACCCCGGTGGATGTAGGCTTTAGTGATAAAACTGACCTTCATTAAATGTAAAAAATTCAACATGTTCGCATAGTGTTTTTAACTACAAAATGTTGAATGACAACACACTTTTAACGAGTAAAGTAAAACTGAAACTGGCGGCTGTTTTTAATGCTTGGAGGAAAAAGAGGGGTGTTATAAGTTTGACTTGTGTACGTGTGTGTTTGTGTATTTGTATATATATCTGTGGCATCATAGCTCCTAAACGGATGAACCGATTTTGATTTCGTTTGACTTTATCGAGAGTGTTCTTAGTTATGTTGGATAAAAAACGGTTCAGCCGTTCAAAAGTTATGGGCGTTTTACTGTTTGAATCGTGGTGTTTTCGCAAGATATCTTGTCATAATTATGGTATCAATAGATTGTCGATCGAAGCGTGTCTACAACTTTATAAATTATGTACTTTAAACAATATGAAATAAGAATGTGTCGGTGGGTTTTTAAACTTTAAACTTTACTTGTTAACCTTAGAATAGTCGACCCTGAAGGATCCCTTAATAACAAAGGAAGGGTGACATGACCTTTTGTACTTTTGAAAGTAATTATTTATCAGAAAGTGCAAAGATCTCTTCAATCTTTTCAAAACAAACAAACAAAGAACAAAATCTCTTGCCTTTATTTTCTCATTGGAGTAAGTAGAAACTACGGATCGCCATTTGTACAATTCTGTAAATTCCTGGTAGGTACTTCTCGTTCATTCATAAATTAGGAAATACCAGAATATTGAAATGACTCACCCAAACTTGAGTAATTAATCACCAACACCTTAGGGATAGAGTTGTCCCCAGATTGTTCTGAATTATATTATTATTTCTTTAATGAATAATAACTCTTCCCGAATTATTGAGAAGACATCATTTGATAGTTTCTTAACCATAGATATAATAAACAAATCTTAACAGATGTTTTCAGTGGATTAGGTCATAAATATTTGAATGAGCAATCCACATGGAACAATCTACTTAGTAATTACGATAATGATATAATGGTGTTGGGGTGGGTGTGGGTGTATGGTGTGTGAGTGTGTCGTGTGTGTGGGTGTATTCCAAATTACCGATATAAATTAAAATATAAAATGCTGTTGATTGGTAAGCATCACTTGATAACGGTTTTTTTAATAATCGTAAAAGTCCGTGTAAGGTTCTTTTTATTTAGGGTAGACAAACTTGGGAAAACTGGCCGAAAATTGGAAAAACGGGCAAACTAAAAGTGATTTTAATAGTATTATTGAATTAGCTCAGAGAATCGGATCAGAGTTCCATCGGGTCAGCTAGTATCATATAAAATTTACCTATGTTAAAATGTTCTACGAAACAAAGCTGATCCGTCCCTACTCGTAGGCTGCACTTTGTAACAAAATAAATCACGCCATTGCTCTTAGCTAAGTAACAACCACCACACGGGTCGATCTTCAAGTTTTGGAAACGCTTGCTGAGTCGGTCCATATTCTCAGACCGTATTTCGGGCAACAGGTTGGTCCCGCCTGTTATTCCAGCAACACAACAATCTAACGACCAGCCATAACAAGGGGTCGTAAGCGTAACCCAGTTTTTGAAGGTAAAATATGCATTCACTTCTTGTAAAATACTGCTATTCAGCTCTATTTCATAACGGCGCGCGTTCACAGAGGCAGGAGACGCGCGACACCACCTGTGCTTAGCTTCTGTATGGGACGGGGAACGCGCGCGAGATCGCGACGCGCGACTGAAAGCCGCTAGTCTCGACTAGCGGCTTTCAGTTTCAGCGTCGGTATAATAAAACACTTTGCACGCGGGCGAAGCCCTGCAGGCTTATTATTTTTTACGCAACAAACAGCAATCGGCAATAATCGCGCGATCAAACGCTTTATGTCATAAAAGTCGAAATCACCTACAGTGTAGGTACGGTAAGTCCTACACAATCGTTTGCTAATCGCTGTATGTCAAATGCACTTATTTCTAAAAAAACCGCCAAAAGCTATAAAACTTCTGTATTGAAGAGCAATTATTGCGCTAACATCGCTATCGTTTTGCTCTTGCAAGAAACGTTATAAGCCTGCCGGTCAGGAGTTATTTTTGTATAATTCTTTACTAAATAGATTGGCACCCTCAATATTTGCTGTTTCTAAATTTATCTTTATTACCCAGCCTTTGCTCTGCAAATTCTAAGACCTCTCGGAAATTTAAGTTGAAACAAAACCAATACGATTGATCGATGATGATGTAGCATTGTTTATGATATTTACCTTGTACGAGTAGCCTTTAGCGATTGTTGGCCTACTTATGTGATTGATGTCTGCCCGTATTTAGCTAGTAACGAATGTAAATAGACCGGGGTTGAGGTAAACAATATGTTCTGCAAGTGATTGTAAACAAATATTGGGTAAACTTTGAAGGTAGGAGGAAAGGGTCTTTGTAAACCATTAATATGTAGCTTTCGGAAGATACAGGGATTTTGTGTATAGATATCAGAGTAAAAAAAGTGTAGAAATCTATAAAAGCATATTTATAACATACCTACTTCCCAATACATTTCAAGGGTGTGAAAATGTTACCGAACCAGCACAAAAACCGTTTTAATCTCTAATGTAAATAACCGTTTTTCTTAAATTGTTTTTCTACCTTCAATCTGAGAGTGAAAACTTCGTTAATAACGTCGGAGTAGCAATTCAATCGAAGTTAAATCAATTTTAATGGCAAACGATTGTAAGTGGGTACAGGCAAGTAGGAAGATAGGTATCTTAACTTTAAAGGACTGACCTTTACTTACATTATCCTAAAAGTTACCTTTTATGATAAAAGATAACATTATTCAAGAATAAAGAGAAATTCAATCAACTAAAGTCGTTATAGTACCGAACTATAGGAAGCTCCTGAAATTTAATAAATTAATTTTATCTCTCAAGAGGTTTCTCAGAAAAAAAATTATTTCATATATTTCTACGACTAGATGTTTCATGCGGATTCACTCCCGTTGCCTCTTCCACAGAAATCGTACATAGTTGCGGAACAAAAATGAAGCCTATGACACCTAGCAATAGTGTAACATCATATCAGAAAATATTTTTTGTACACAGTACCTACTGCCAGAGATTAGGTACCTACCTCTTACAACCAATCTCATTATCTATTTTTTACCGACTTCTAAAAAAAGAGGATAAGGTATCCATTCGACACGTATGTATGTATCTAATATTGTTGGAATTGCAAAATATTCACATATGTTACTCTATGTCGGTTTCTAATCACGTGTGCCAAATTTCATAAGTCCACGCATTTCTCCAAAACTAGTAATCTGGTAGTGATCATTATCTTTTCATTGGAACAGGTATCTCTCAAATTAGGAAATAGTACAATTAAAAAAAAAATCAGTTCAGCATTTGTTAATATATGGAACATTATAACCGAACTCCTTATAGACAAACAGCACGAATGTGTTGATTAAGTTATTATGGGTATTTTGTCAATCCTTTCGGTATTTTACTGTAGAACTTGCTTACTTCTTATTTATTTATTTATTTAATACTTTATGCACACAAACGTACAGAGGCGGACTTAATGCCTTAGGCATTTTCTACCAGTCAACCTTTGGGTGATGCAGAGACAACTAGTGGTAGGTGCAATATTGACAATTAAACGAATCAGGTTCATGCAAAAAATATATACAACTATAAATACAATATAATCAAGAAAATTATACTCAAAAGAATAAACTAAATATATAGATATACTTAAACATTAGTAATATTAGATTAATAATTGAGAAATATTAGCGTTGTGACGATACTACTGCCAACTTCTTGCGAATGTGCTCGCGAACTTTAACTTTGAAGGTTAACCGGTTGGTTGCCATCCTGATTTCCTGGGGGAGCGCATTCCACAGAGAAATAGACTGAACGAAGAAAGAACAGTGAATAAAAAGTAATAGTAAAGTAGTAGTAGTAATAGTGTGTCTTCTGATGGTGTACCAAAACTAAAAAGTGAAAAATAAAAACTTCTTCACAAAACAAAACAAACCGACGGGGAAAAGGGTAGTAGTTTATGTATGTATGTAGGTAGGCATGAGTTTAATCGATTCAGCTATACCTAGGTGTTCACCATTATCTATATATCCTGGAACACATAAAGCAGAAACACATCCTCAACAAGCTAAAAGTAGAAGCATTTATTACTAAATTCTTCAAGACTTAAACAAAGCCATTGTGTGTTTGAAAGCCGTACAATAACCAATCTTTAGACAATAAACGTTTGGTCAAATGATTTGTTATGACAAAAAATATAAAGGCATAAATAATATTTTTTGGGAATTATATAATATAAATATGTTTTTTTTTTTTTGCTATGGACATTAGCAATTTTACCGTGGCAGCGGCCGCCGAGCGCCAGATTTCCTCTTTTGTAAAGCAAGTATGCATGGTAGCATGCATTAATGGTAATTCGATAATTATGGCAATGAATTAGTCCAAGAGCGAGTGAAGCGAGCTCGGGAGCTTAGGGCACCCCGACACGGGTAGGTAAGGTGTGAAGGAGGTCTCTTTCATGTTAGGTTACTTTAGAACCTGCAGACAGAAATGGGAGCCCCGTGTTACTTAAATGGTAATCGTACTTACCTATTGTAATTTAGTTCGTATATTCTGTGCAACTGACTTATAGATGCAATTTGTTTTGTCATGAACTAAGCAATTTACTAAATAGAAATGGTAAATTGAAGGCAGTTTCACATACTTATTTTATTTTGCGTAAAATGTGTTATAATCCAACTGAAATATTTGACTACATAAAAATTGGTAAAAGTACTAGTTGGTAAACAAGTTATTGTTGAAACGTTCAGTGGCCAATCATTAGGTTTGCTTTACAATTATTTGTTAGGAGTGTTTTTGCCAAGAAATAATTTGGAAAATTAAATTATGTGGTAAATTGTTTGGGAAGTGATAATTTGTCAATTTCTTTTCGATGAAACCCAGGGTAACCCAGGTTTTACAGTGCTCGATTAAGCTTTACAATCCATAAGCCTTGTGGAATTAGAATTTTGTGTGGCTCGTATTCCAGATGCTCATACTAGACTCAAGCTCAAAATTGCCCACACCTACCAATAAATTGCCAAGCAATCAAAACTCTCGAGTTTGGCATATGATTCTTCAGATTGATATGTACTCACTAAAGCAAGAGACCTGCTGACACCTCAGACATTACTGATGTCTTTTTACACAAAATTTGTGGTAGGTATTGAATGAAAATGAAGTAGTCCAAGTTTGCAAGTACGAGTGTTTTCCAAGTAAATGATAACACGACTCAATTCCACTGATTTTGTGTTTAAAAGGATTGAGGCTGATTTTGTGTACAGCAGGTAATTTTCACCTGATGTTACATTATATAAAAGTAATCGACGATATCATCGATATCCCCAGGGTGGCTGGCAGTAAGTCGTTGAATTACAGTTTGAAAACTGAGCTCAGTGAGGTCTTACGGCTGATTTAAATAATGTCAGTCAAAGTATTAAATTTGAGATATCACGGCAATGCTTTTCAAACACACCTCTATCTCCCAATTTTTGAATTAGGAATTTGAAGTGGATTATCTTTCAACCTCTTAGTACTTGAATCAGTCTAACTTTGGCGCTAAAGTAAGGTTTAAAACTTCCTTAACTACGATTTCTCGATACAGAAACCGACTATATAACGATATTACAGGCTTAACCTAAGTTTATGTACTGAAGCCACAACCTAGTGGTTTCATAGCAATCAAGAGAAATTTAATTGAGAACAGAACAGTTACCGCCTAAACACACATTCTTATAATATTTATTCAGGGTTATACCACTGGGTACGCATATGCCGCCAGGCACGTCTTTGTTACATAATGAGGGGTACCCATTGGCATGTAACATTGACGTGCTCTTCAACAAATGAAATTACAAAAAGTATGCATTGTTACTTGCCAATATCGTTAGAAATAAAGTGTTTGGCTTATGTCCAGCAGTGGGCTGCGATAGACTGTCTTGATTGATGGTTTCTATAAAAGAATTCATCAAATTATCATAAGAATTCAGGAAGGTATAGTTACAGACACAAAAAGAGATACTTATTCAGAATCAAGAATTTTATGCGTGAAGTCATGTTGTTGTTCACTTTTAACTCATTTGAAATAAAATTGTAAATTGTAAATTGATTGCTCATTGAAATGTCCGTGGAAAAATTGACAATATAAGGCAGATTATGTTGTCCTGTGAGACACCGGAGTCAATTAAATGATTTCAATATTATAACCGACAGTTTCCTATTGCAATATATTGACTGGGCAGTCAAAAAGTTAATCGAAACATATATCATGCTATCATTTTCCCGGTTGCTCGAAACCCACTACAATAATGAATCGAAGTCAAAGGTTCAAGTACTATCATCGGGCCAAATTAAGCAAATGTTTCATTCATGATTTCATTCATATAAGGAGTAGAAGTTTTACATTTGGTCGGTGAAAGAAGATACCGGACTAATATATTCGGTTCAATCATATATTTATCGTAAAACCATTGGACTTTTTTTTAAATTCGTTCATTCAAATTTTAATTTCTATGTATAGAAAAAGAATAAACGAAATTAAACAAAGTCAGAGACAAATAAAAGGAAAAGTTATTTAATATCCTTAAAGAATTCAATTACGAATACCTATATTTATCGGTATAAGAAATGGAAATGGTTCGTCCAGAAGAATCCTATCAAAGAAGGACGAATATATATTATATCTTTTTAATGTAAGTATTTCGTCGAAATATAAGTCCTAGAAACACAATTTGTTGAATATTTGCTTACATTTTATTAGGAACTAGCTCAACCAGCTTCTGACAGCGACTTCGTCAAGGTGAAAATCGAAAATGATTCCACTGTTACGCGTTACGGGTCCAAATCCTAGTTGCTATTAAGGCTTATCTGATAAATAAATATCCAAACATACAGACTTTATCGAAGAAAGTAGGATTAGGTAGAATGAGAACACTGGGATGGTGACTTACTTGTTACGAGGTGGTTCATATTTAATGTTATGGACCCATTACCATGATAAGCGTTCTTGTAACGAATGTTCTAGTCGCTACCATGGAAAATGAGTGTTATAAAGAAGAAACCATAGCTTGTTAACCAGGATGTATGCCAGTGGATGCCAACTCGCTTTTTAAGATACCGGTTTGATTATTCATCTAATACATATCAAACATCATCATATCAGCCGAAAGACGAACACTGGTGAACATAAGCCTCCTCTAAGTGTCGCCACATCGTCCGGTCCTATGCGTCTCACATCCATCGGATTCCCACAACCTTAAAAAGGTCGGCGGTCCATCTTGTGTGAGGTCTTTCAACGCTGCGTCTTTCAGCACGCGATTGCCACTCCAGAACTTTTCGGCCCCATCGACCATACATTCTGGGAGTAATGTGTCCTGCCCACTGCCACTTTTGGCAATTCTTCGGGTTATGTTGGTTACTTGGGTCCTCCTGCGGATATCTTAATTTCTCAAACATTACAGAGAGAGGAAATCTTAAACTTTAGGAATGATAATTTTCATTTAAGTTTTTCTCTACAACTCACACGCACGTGTGAATAATTGACCGAGCGAGTGCGAAGCGTATTTGTTTCAGCTTGTAGTTGGAAATGTTTAGTTGAAATGCCTTGTGCCTTAGTAATAAAGTTTCTTGAATCTGACATAAGTTCAGACACATGGAGCTTAAAATCTCGACGGTGTTTAGCAATTGCTTCAACAGATTCTACATTCAAATTGAGAGGTGAAATGAGGAAATATTGCCGTGATGTTGTATTAATTCAAATTGTCTATACAGTTTTAATGCATTGCTAAATATCGTCGAGATTGTTATAAAAAAGGGTGTATTTTGTTACACCTAGTTCAAGGTTAGGAAAAGAAACAACAAAGACATTTTCCTATATATTATATTTTACAGACAATTTACATTTATATCAAAATTAGTTTCTTAGATAGCTTATATCGACTCTTAAAATTTTACCGAAATGTAGAAGAGAATCTTAAGCGACTTGTTCTAGGTATGTTCTAGTAATTCAAGTGATTTTTAGAAATATATCTTTCCTTGTGAATACCTAATTATAATATTTTTATCGACATATTCTTTTAAACAATTTGTAAATCCTCTGATACCCGAATGAGTCGGACCTGTATAGCAGAAGTTAGTAGAATATTGTTCGGATCGTTCGAAACTTTATACACTTACGCTAAGAACATTGAATGTCTCTAAACTTTATACACCACATATACACAGTACCACCGTGCCTACAAAGTTTCTTAGAACTGCAAACGTATTAAATATCTTTTTAACTTGAAGTATCATCTTTGATCATAACAATAACTTAGAAAGATAAACATAGAAGAGGATGACAAACTCAGTGTAATGAGATGACACCGAAAAACTACTCATTAAAAAATCTTTAACAATAGTCAATATTATAGATTTTGTTTTTGCTGAAAATGATTTAAGACCGGTTTTGACTTGAATATTTAAGGTCATGTTAGATGCCAAACTTTTACATGTTTTCAAGCTAAATTAGAGTTTGAGAAAGATTGAATATCAAACTCGTATTTCAGAAGTTGAGAGTTAATATTTGTTACGTATTCGCCACAGATTTTCATCCTACTTTCGGAAAATAAAGTGATACATTCAAATTGGGCCGGGCAAACAAATCAATTTCATTAGTACGGTTAAATATTCAAACAAAACTCATTATTTTTAGTTACAAATAAGATCTTACAATCGTAAATGATAATTATATAAACCTTACAGGCGAGTTGTTACTTAATATATATAGTACAGTCTTAAGAAGAGTTTAATTTATTAGACTTAAAACTACATTTAATACTTAAATCTCGTAAATTCAGCTTATATCCTAGTTTAGCAATTAATGAACTAACCTAAAAGTCCTTTCACTAGCGTATATTGTGTCCATTCATAAAGTGACATCAGAATTTTTTAGTTTTCTGGGCTTCATTTCTCCTAATTCTCTACTAGATGTAAATTTTTTCGTCTAGATGATAATTTTTAATTATTTTGTAAAATACTAAATTACTTGTTAAAACATTTATAGTAATTTGAGTAGGCGTTTGTTTCATTGGGGTGATATTTCTGTGGTCAAATATTTTTGTACAAATAGCAAAAAAAGTTCATTGTTTCATTAGAACAAATATGTAAAATATGACATCCGGTTTTGGAATTACTTTTGTCACTTTATGTGATTACAAGGCAATCAGTAGTGCTATTCTTTAAAAATCTCACCTGATGACTAAAGTGTAGTAAGCTAGAGGTGAGCTGACAATCCCTGTCATCGGTTGGAATGCAAGCTCACTTCACCTAAGTCATCACGGTGAATACAGCATCGACCGGCTGAATTTACAATACGCGTATTGGCGACCGCTAGTTATTTAAAAACTGTTGCTCCACCGTTTGTTGCGCCTGTCTACGGGGTCCTTTACATATATTTTTTTTCTAACTAAAATAGTTTGCCCCACACTAGGAATTTCTTCCTGTATCATGGGTGCGTTTACAAACACTCGTTGAATTTCTCAAGTTTTATTTGCCGTTGATGTTTGCTTAGGTATCTGTTATATATTTGCATACAGTATATGTAACTTTTTTTAGGCACAGAGCTGTAAAGCATTTCAAATTATTATGTTACCACAGGGAATACTCGCAAAAGTTCATCCTAATGATATATTAACGAAGGACAAGTACAAAAAAGTTATAATTGACGAGATGAACAAAAAACATTTCCTGAAAAGTTTATAAATAACAGAAGTTGGAAGAAATATTTAGATACTTAATTAAAATGTAGCTTTTTAACTTCGTGGGTAGTCTTAATTAGATTAGGTGAAAGAGTTTATTCTTCTTAAAATAACTTCAAAATATAAATAGCATAAATTTACTATTTACTAAGTTAATTTGTTAGAAATATTTTGTTTACTTACCTTGGGCGGTAGACAAAGTGAAATTCTATCAGCCATAACACGATTTTCACAATTCAATTAGGATTGACCATGTAAAATTTTATTTTAACTCCCGACGGAAAAAGAAGGGTGTTATGTTATAAGTTTGACGTGTGTACCTGAGAGTTTGTGTATTTGTTTATCTGTCTATGGCATCATAGCTCCTAAACGGAAAAACCGATTTTGATTGAGTTTATTTTATTTGAAAGGGGACATTATGAACAGTCCTGTTCTTAGCTATGTTTGATGAAAATCGGTTAAGGCCGTTTTACTTATTTTCGCAAAATATCATGTCATAATTACGTGTTCGACAGATTGCCGATTGAAGCGTGTCTTACTAAAAAGCATGAAAAAAAATGTGTTGGGTGTTTCTAATATTTTATTTTAGTTAAATTTTGGACTTTTAGACAATCGTTGATGCTGATATAGTGTCACTTTGTGTAGACCCATTTTACATGTTAAAATTAATAGGTAAATATATATTAATAGACTTTTAATTCAATTTGTTTGATACATCTATCTTTCCTCGGCACATTAAAAATCACTTTACGTTTTCGAGAAACTTTTGAAGACCGGTTCTTCGCAATCTCTATCTTCGGTATCTCCAACACAGTATGGAGTTGGATCCTTTACAAAATCGACTTTACTAATAAAAGATATTCTCGATTCGCGTTTCATACTAGTCGAGTTGACGCTGGGAAGGGTTGTGACATCCCTACAGATTGTGTGTTCTAAATTAATGATACGAGAATCTCGACGACCGACAGACTTTCTGCAGAGGAGCGTCTCTTGAAATGCGATGCGGTATCTGAAACAAATAGATATTTGAAATAAATAAATCAGTAACTGAAACCTTTGATGGAAAACATCTAGAGGAAACCGGGATGAACTAGGTCTAAAAATTCGAATACATGTGACATTTACCAAACCCAACCCTTTCACAGGAGGCCTGTATTCGAGCAATAGAAATATTAGCCAGTGGCATTCAGTAAGTCATCCAAGTGCAGTTGTAAGGGCATTTGGAACATTCCAGCATGTTCACATGACAGGGGCACTACACTCATAACATGGTACAAGACGCGAAAACTTTATTAATTTAAGTTTTGTCCTATACCAACAATAAAATAAAGGTAAGGTAAGCTAAAAGCTCAACACTGGCGCGGGGATTAATAACGCTCTGTCATCTTTTGATCTTCAACTTCGCGAATACGTGACATTCAAGTAATTTCTCTTGTAAAAAGTAAGAGCACATAGTTACAAAATATTTTATTAGAAGAAACAACCATTTGTCTGTATAACAATTATAATGCTAAGAGAAACTAGTTTTCTGCTATAGAATATTTTTTTTAATTGAACAAAAAAATAATGATTTTAATTATAGACAGGTTTGTTGGTTTGACTGTTTGACCACTATGTCACCTGATGGTTAAGCAATGATGTAGTTGGCGGTGAAGATCGCTTGCCTAGAAGTAACCTATTCACTCTTGACTTAAATACCTCCAGATTGTAGCTATCCAGATTATAGCAACACAGACTCCGGCAGGGAATTTCACTCTTTAGCTGTACGCATAATGAAAGTATTTCCAAAACGTTTAGTGCGTATAGATGTTCACGGGATGTCCAGTTAAAGGGGAAAATTTACAAGATCGTGATTAGAGCTGTCGTAATGTGTGGATCAGAGAGTTGGGCTAAGAAAAATATGGATGAAAAGAGATTTCATGTAGCAAAGATGAGAAAAGGTTGAGATGGATGTGCGGAGTGACGACAATGGATAAAGTGAGGAATAAGTATATAAGAGGAAGTTTGAAAGTGGCGCCAGTAACAGAAAAGGTGAAAAGAAACCGTTTGTCATAGACGGCAATCCACAGTGCGTCTTTCATTTCGCACGTATTTGATCGATTGATGGGATCAAAACCTTCGCCTTGCCGAATTCACTTGCGCAATTGGGCTGCTGGTATGGTCATGTGTTGAGAAGGGATGAAACACATGATACTAAAAGAGTTATGAATACAAATGCGGATGGACAGTGAGCGAGGAGACTGCCAAAAAATCTTTTCTTGGTTGGATGGACTGTGTGAGGAGTGATGAAAGAAAAAGGAGTCAGTGATAGCATGGTGTGGGACAGGGCGGTATGGCAGAAAAAAACATTTTGCGCCGACCCCAAGTAACATGGGACAAGGGCAGGAATATGTTGATGATGATGTACTGAGGCGGGCATGTACCATGTAGGAGGTAATCTTTGGAATTTCTGAGCCAATTACAAAAAATCTTTTCCTGATAGGCTACACAAACGCTGTAAAAAATAAATAAATGCATTGATAGGCTAGGAGAAAAGCTAATTCTAAAATTTTCGCAGCAAAATTGGCTTCTTTAATTTTCATTAGGATATCAACTTCCTTCCTTGTAATTTAACGGTCCATTATTTTTAAGGAAAAGCTTATTATTTTTGTTGGACATAATTAAAAAAGGAAGTCGTAAATATATCTCGTTATTTTTTTGTTAAATTATCTTTGTTAATAGGCAAAACATTGGGCAGAGTGTAACGCTTTGGAGCAGACCTATGCCCAGCAGTGTGACAATAAAGTTTGATAAAAAAAAGCTTTATTTAATTTGTTTTGTTCTGTACACATAATTAGTTTAGCGGTTGCTTTCAATCAGCACTGGAAAACATATATTTTTGAATAAATGGCGAACAATTTGTATCAATATTTGCTAAGTATATTATTGTGTATTGCGAAAACAAGCTAGCATGGAATGATTCAGTATCTGTAGTGTTATGTAGAGTTATACATAGTCTAAGTCAAATATATTTATTTCAACTAGGCCACCAAGCGGCACTTATGAACGTTAACAAGTAAAATTTATAAGTAATAAAAATTGATTCTACCGTAGATAGTAGAATTAGTAACAGTGGATGGTGGAATAATAATTATATTGGTTAAGCAAATTTATCGACATATATTGCCATAATTTACCAATCTCAGTAATAAAATCGAAGACGATCTCACAGTAGGGGGAGATGTAGGTAATGAGTATCACCTAAGAGAGAATTAAAATAAAACCAAATATTAACTATTTACTACTTTGTTTTTATAATAAACTTTTTTAACAGATCAGCTTTAATCACTCGGCTTATTAATTATGGAATAATAAAGACTAAAAAAAAACAGGTTCGATCAACATTGTCAACATCGGTTGGCAACGGTGATCAGCATGTGGACGATGGAGATCAACACAGTTCGCGCACATAATCTAGGACAATCGATACCAAAGCCCACAAGGAGCAAAGCCGCGTGGGACAGCTAGTTGAAGATATAACGATATGGGTTTTAAATCTCAATATAAATGTTACAATTGTAACATATTACAAGTACTGAAATAGAGATTTTGTATTTTAAGACTATTTTCGGATTTATCCACTCGAAAAATTAGATGAAAATGGCGCGAAATCTTCAAACATCTGTTAATCTCTTGTGCGTATGACGCAAAGCTAGCGCGTAGGAATGTTGACATTACTTGCTCGCGTTCGGCTTTTGTTATTTTGTGGTGATCACCATTGTCAACTGACTCCAATTGCCTACATCTGCCCTAAATACAATTTCTAAAAATCTCTTTATTTTACACACTTACAGTTTAAATATTCCCTTATATAAAAGATTTTCTTACAATCGACAACTCTTCGAAGAAATGGCTAATGAATTTCAAAAGTGGGCCAATTAGGTTATCTTTTTTCAAGAAGCCGTCTCAAGAAAAATTACCTATAACTTGATATCATTTTAGCTTTGACCTTACATTTACATCTGATTAAAGTTGCTCGGCACTTTAAGACTACCTGTTGATAAGATTATCTATTTGATCTTTTACAAAACAGCGAGGCTTTATCTTCAGCGAATTATAATATATTATTATGATTCAATTTTGTATTAGGTCTTCTTTTTAAGCTCCGAAGGAAAAAGAGAGTGTTATAAGTTTAACGTATGTACCTGTGTATTTGTGTATCTGTCAATACCATCATAGCTCTTAAACGAATGAACCGATTTTGATTTCGTTTGTTTTGTTTGAAAGCTGACTTTATTGATAGAGTGTTCGTAGCTGTGTTTGATGAAGATCGGTTCAGCCGTTCAAAAATTATGGGCGGTGTACTGTTTGAATCGAGATGTTTTCATAACATATCGTGTCATAATTACGTTTTCAATAGATTGTTGATCGAAGCGCGTCTACTACTAGATAAATCAATTCAATAAAAACGTGTTGAAGGGTTTGAAAATTTTACTTGTTCTTCTTTGTTGTGTCGATGATTCCAAATTTAATGTAGTTTTACCAGAATTCAGTCACGTCGACAGAGTTAGCGTTTGCCTCGTTAAGTTCTTTCAGGGTGCAGGTGTTGTTTCTGCACAGAGAGCACGACAAGAGGTGAGGTATTGTTTGGGACGTGGCTCCACAATTGTATTCTGGCTCAATAATAATATTGCTTTTATATAAACGAAACAATATAACTTGAGTAATACTCAAATCAGCTATTAGGAAATCAACTTTTTCCTTCATGGATTTATGTGGCAATTGGCTTCAGACTATTATGACGCATAGGAAGGTATTTCGACGATCACTTTTCACTAAACAGTTAAAACAGTAAAAGTACTTTGATAAAACTGTTAGTTATGACTGATCAATGCTTGTCCCTTCTTTGTATAACAAGATTCCTTTGCAATAACCTACCTACCTTCCAGCCACCTACCTAATACCTTACCTTAATTATCTTTGAAACTTTTGCTTTTGAGGAATATTTCAATTTTACATTTTAAAGTTGGTATGACAAAAATGTTCGCAAAAACTGTCGGTAAAAGAACGAAAACATAACTGTCGATACGCGAGTTCTACGTACTCATCCGGGGAATGCAGGCATCCTGTTGTTTTTAAAGCTCAATATTCATAGAAAATAAACGCTCTTTGACAACACAATATAAACAAGCTACAAAAGCCAACGAACATTAAACAGGTACCTAACTTAATAGGGATAGTTGTGGCGTTACGACCTTGTCTCAGGAATCTGACGCTTCCAGAGAATTCAAAGGTATGCCCGAACCTTTGCAATTGAAACCACTCAAATAGATTGTGTCTTGTCATTATGTACCTTTGTATTAATCAAATAACTTTTTGACCTTTCTATTTATAACGTCGTCGACTAGATGCTTGAATGTCTACGTGATTTCTTTTGAATATAGGTGAGCAGATTTAGGTCTTGAGTCCTTTTACACTTTAATAATATGCAAAAATTTGTATTGAGATTGATCTTGAAAACCTGTTTGAAGAGAAGGTCATCGAAATATGAAACTGAATGGTAAACCAAATCGTGAATATCGTTGGTCAGCAAACAATACTGTTAAAGTACACAGTAACAGTACTGTTCAAGAGTGTGAAAATTGGTGATTTTATAAATGTTATTGGATATTACTCTTCATCGCAGATCGAACTATGTCACTTTAGGCGTTCTATCAAAATACAGGCGAGTAACCAAATAGTAATTAGTAGTGCACAGCGCCCAAGTCAGTCCGTCATGTTCTTGCCCGAATCCCCATTTATTCGGTATCGACACATCACCCCTTTTGCCTTCATATTTATCTGTTAGACTTATCATCCTTCACACAAAAACGCAATTCATCCATCGTTTCCTATTCCTAGGTCTCGTCCTATTTTTATAGCCATCCACACTCAAAACTTTCCTTACGACTATTTCACTCATTCTTCCGTATCACAGGCTCTCTATTAACCATAGCATGACAACCAAGAGCCCAAGTCGGTTGGTTAGTTTATTCACTCTACTGAACAATGATTTGAGCGGGGTAGTTACTACGCGAGGATATCAGAAATTCGCGCTGAACACAGGGGAATGACCAACCTCCCATATCCCTTGGTGGCCAGAAGTGGACGGCAAAATTATTACACAAATAATGTTTATTGACATAATAATTGGTTACAGCAATTTTAAACTTTGAAGATGAACTTATTTTTATGATTTGTATTTTTTTTTCTTTTTCTGCTATTTGTATTATTAACTGATCAAACAGCGACACACATGACTTAATCAGGCTTCAAAGAAAGCCTTTGAGCTTTGCAATTGGATACATACATACATACATAAACTCACGCCTTTTCCTAGTAGTAGTAGTAGCAGTAGTAGTTGTTGGCAGTAAATACAGAACGCCACTCACGTTCATGCAATTGGATGTAAGCACATAAATAAAGTAGGTAGATTCCGAAAATTTCGAGTAAAACCTCAGGCAACAGCTAGTTTTCAAATAAACCCTTTATGCTAAGCAGCCTGTCAAGACCAAATCCGCGCCTGATATTTACCACGTTTATGTAAAACGGACGAGCTCTGATTTTTCTAGCTTCGTTAAATCTCGTAAATTTTATATAAACGTTAAATATGTACTTACCGAGATGCCCCAGAAATTCACGGTTTTCATTTACAGCTACTTTTCCTTTGCTTGTCTCAGTCAGTGATGTTTCCTCTGTTAATTTTATTTAAGGGATTTCAGCTATTCGAAAACAAAGCTTTGAGTTTTGTAGGTAATTAATTATTTATTTTGTAAGTACATTCTTAAGGTGCCGTTTAAGGCTATTGAGTTATGATAAAGGAAAACATTACAAACAAACATAAATATCCTATTAGCAGGCTTTTCAGTGTGTATGAAAAGAGGGAATTTTGGCTCTGTAAAACAAATGTCTTGTAAATACAAGATCGGCTCTTATCTAAATAAAGAAAAAATAATGCTGCTCGTTGGTTAGCGCACCATCTGAGAATCACTAGACTGGATAAGATTTTAGGGAAAGAAATAATAAAAAAATCCCGGTAAATTTGAATATAACCGAATGTTTTCTTATAGGATTTTTGTTTGAATCCAGTTTGGACAGGACAACGTCTGTTGGCTCAGCTTGTCTTTAAATAAACTCAATTCAATAAACTAGAAAAAAGCCTAGGTTTATCTTATAACTTAAAATTCTTTCAGTTAGTTATCTCATGACTCATGAGTAATACTAACATTTCTTAATACTTAAAAAGATAAATTATTGAGATTATGTAACGCAATCTCAATAATTTATCTTTTTGCGAACTTTCCAAGTTAAATAAGCATAAAATATTGATATTAAAGTCACTATACCAGGCCCCTCAGAAAGTATTGCGAAAAAAAGTTTTTATATATGGGAGACTGGCCAGTTATAATGTTTTTCGAAAATATGATTATTTATAAGTAAAAATAAGTAAGTTCCAATTTCAAAATTTCCCTCCACATTTTTTGCGAGTTAATTCAAAGTATTGTGTCTCACTGAAATATGGATCTGCGCCGGGAACATTTTAGAGCTATGATTTTATACGATTTCAAGTGTCGCCTGAAACCGGATGAATCGTACGATAGACTTCAAATGGCATTCATGGATGAAGGCCCTTCCAAGGCAACCGTGTATCGTTGGTATAACGAATTCAAGCGCGGTCGACCAACTTTGGGGGATGACGAAAGAAGCGGTCGCCCTTTGACGGCTGTTACCGAAGAAAACGTGCTAGCAGTGAAAAATTTAATCCAAGACAATAGGCGAATTACATATCAGGAGATTCAACACATATTGAAGATTGGATCGGGAAGCGTTCACGAGATTCTACACAGCCATCTTCGCGTGAGGAGGATAGTATCACGCTGGGTGCCGCACAACCTCACCGATGCTCAGAAGCAGGCCCGGGTGGAATGGTGCCGTGATATGCTTAACAAATTTGAAGCAGGCTCGTCTCGGCGTGTTTACGACATCGTTACAGGTGATGAGTCCTGGATTTATCAATACGACCCAGAAACCAAGCGCCAGTCGACTGTTTGGGTGTTTCAAAATGAGCCAACGCCTACCAAAGTGAAGCGATCTAGAAGCGGGGGTAAAATTTTGATCGCTAGCTTTTTTAATTTGACTGGCCACTTGGTATCAATTCCCTTACGGGATCAAAGAAGCATTAATGCCGAATGGTATACTACCAAATGTTTGCCAGAAGTTTTCTCTGTTATAAGCAACAAGCGACCAAACACAGGGCTCCGCGGGCTACTGCTCCACCACGACAATGCACCTGCGCACACCGCACTCAAAACGAGGGACTTCCTGGACAGCACGCCAGTCAAACTCCTGGGTCACCCTCCTTACAGCCCTGATCTAGCACCGTGTGACTTCTTTTTATTCCCAAAAATAAAAAATCAGCTCAAAGGGATACAATTTTCGTCGCCGGAAGATGCGCTGGCTGCGTTCGAGCAGGCTGTAAACGAGGTGTCTGCGGCGGACTGGAAAAAGTGTTTTGAAAACTGGTTTAGGCGCATGAATCTTTGTATAGAGGCTGGTGGAAAGTACTTTGAAAAGATTTAATAAAAATATATGTACGTATAGAACAATTTTTTTTAGTTTCGCAAAACTTTCTGAGTGTCCCACGTACATTCTGAATACGAAAATCAAACAGATGTTTCTACGTCGAAGATTTTTATTCATTTCCAACTTAACTTCGTAAATGCCTTTCCTTTGAATAGGTCTGTCTGTTTTTGTAGAGACATTTGAATATACGACAGCGACATATTATAGCGAAATATTTTAGGCTTCTACGTATTAGGACTATCCTTTGTATAGGTAGTCTCTTATGGATGGAATATGTTAGTAGGTATTATGATTTAAATAGCATGACCACAGACATAAATCTGACTAGAAAACGCAAGTCTCTCCATCTGTATGGTAACCAAGCGTGCCACTTTTTCACACACAATTTAAGAATAAATTTACTTACCAATAAAAGAAAATATTTCCATTGCCTCGGCCAACTTTTTTCTGTACAGTTTATACAGCTCAATATGGCATAATTAGGCATGTTTCTAGATTTCGGTGGATGTCCGGTGCCAATAATGCTAAATGAAACAGCTCAAAGTACGATCATAGCTCGTACTTTTAGTCCCTTTTTTGACACGCGAAGTACATACGCGTCATCTAGTTAGATTTATATCTGTGAGCATGAAATATTAACTCAAAAGCGACTCGAGAAAATTAAACATTTGTGTCTGAAGTTTTTTGATAAATCTTCAGACTGCCTCGTTAGTTTACCCTTCGCAAGTGCTAGGGCAAGAGGCATGAGATCCTGTGTTAAATTCCCAGGTGTGGCAGTGCTATAGGGCTTTCCATCTGCAAATTCTAAGTATTCAAAGTCTGGACTTGTGGATGGCTGATGGCAATAGTCTCATCGCCTATTTTTATGGGAGTTAAACATATGACAAAATATAGTTGCTTGTGGGCCTCTGCAGTACCCTTCGGCGAGTACAAGCGTGATGGTACATTGTTAGTGTTTGCACTGGGCCCGCATGGTGATGGACGACCCACTCTTTCTGAGACAGTAGGCCTGTGTCATAGCAATAGGAACTATATATGTTGATTATGCTTAAGATAAATACATATATAATATGAAGACCACACGGCCTACAACGATATAAGCTTTGCCTACATTGCTGTCTTGTTATTGACAATAAATTATCTAGTATTGATAATTTAACGTCAATAACAACACTTGAGCGGTTACACACAGCTTACGATCCGAATCCGAGAAATTTCAGTCCGATGTAGCCGTAGTACTTCTTGTAGGGGAGATTACGCACTGTGTCCGAACTCCATCCGTCTGAAATCCGTACTTTTCCAATTCTGATGAAACTCGGATCTCGGATTCAGATAAAGATCGGATGCAGTGCGTAAACATCCTTAGGTAATAACGTGGCTTATTTATCTACACAGTGACAATATAGTTGGACTCAGTCCAAAGTACATGACACAGTCGGAAAATTACAGTAAGAATACACAATACACATTAGAATAGCATTATCGCCGTATTCATAGTCAATCTTAAGCGGTTCCTTGACATGATTTATTTCAGTTATAACCACAAATTCATACGAACAAAGGTTTGGAATCGGCATTATATTATACTTTTGACATTTCCGAGTTACTACGAAGGTCGGTTTATAGAATCTAACGGTGTATAAGTAGGATACACCCTGAAAGGTCGATTGTCGGTAAGGTATTGTGCCTACTTACCCAGAATTGTCGTACTCTTTCCATTCAACACGGAAGGAAAACTGAAAGTGTGGTAGTCTGTAGGTAGGTAGGTAGGTCTGTAGGTAGGTAGGTAGGTCTGTAGGTAGGTAGTACCTACACATTCAGCAATCATAATGATCAACGTTCGATCCTTCTCTGTATAAGAACAGGCTTAGGCCTGTGATGTCAACAACAATCACAGGCTGATTGTTGTTGACAAACACAACCCGATCTCATAGAATAAATTATGTCTAATCGAAGTGGCAGATGAACAGCCAAGAGAGGGCTCAGCAAATGATTTCGTGGGTCCAGAACCATGTGTAGGCATTTCAACATGTCTCGTCAAAGCCACATTTAGGGAGTTTGCAGATCAAAGACATCGAACACATTGGCTGTCTAATACCGGTCTACAACACTCCAGAAATTCCTAGGCTGTACGTTCAGAGCCCGGGAATGCATTTGGAATATAAGCAGGGGGCAAATCCGCTACCTGCTTGGGACCTTTACTGGGCACCTTGGAACCAACGACATGCTCATGAAGATGGGTCTAACTGCGACACCCATGTGCAGGTTGTGTGGGGAACATACGGAATGCATGGAGCACCTTCTGTGCACATGCGATGCACTGGCTGGTAAGCGAATGAGTCTCCTAGGGATTGGATATCCAAAACCAGAAGACTATAGGCTCATATCACCTAGTCTCGTTGTAAAACTCATGAAAAGAGTTTTCAACGAGATTGGGGAGGAATAAGTTTTCTAGGGGAACACAATAGATCCCAATGGGTCGAAAATGTCCGAGTTATTGATCGGCCCCTCCACAAGATAAGATAAGAAGTCTAATCTACGATGGAATACCGAGGTGTCAGTCGATTACGATAATGAACAATTGGAGCAAGTTACAGACAGACTAAACTATAAATCACTAACTGATGAATTAGTGCTTATAAGTAAGACTAAAACAATCCGATCCAGCTGCCTAAGCCCTAACTAACTACATTAGCATTGCCTGTCTATGATGCTTACTCGATAAGACTCGGTAGGAGTTAAGACGATTACGTTACGTTTCTGTAATTAATCACTCGTCAAATGTATGATCGATATGGAACGAAGCTCCGAGGTTTATGTGTATGTTTGAGATTAGGACACTGAAGGCTAACCACTAACCATAAGTTAGATCCTTGCTGAGACAGATTTTAAATTACTGAGAAACCTATCATTTCACAAAGACCCTAAAGCCTACTCTCCGGGGTTTTCTTACTACTCCGAGTTAGTAGCTAAGATGGCCAGTGAGGGTTTTTAAGAAAATTTAAACCCACCTGTGTACGACATTTTGGCGAGAGGTCTTTTCCTTTTAAATCGCAAGTTTTGACATCAACATCACGTTGTCGTCAATTTAACAATGGCAAAAAACATAAGGGACCTCCTAGTGCATATCATTTCAGAAAACCCTCGTTATATACTATTCTATCTATTCCATCCAATATTATAAAGAGGAAAGTTTTTTTTTTGTTTGTATGTTTGTTTGTTTGTACCGAATAGGCTCCGAAACTGGACCAATTTAAAAAATTCTTTCACCTTTGGAAAGCTACATTATTCCCGAGTAAAATCGGCTATAATTTATTTTCAAAAAATAGAAATCCTTTTAAAAATTGCAATAATGTAACCCAAAGTAGCAATATTTTATCTATAAAATTAATTATTTGGTTTTTATTATATATATTATATATTAATTAAGGTTCCTAATATGACGTAAGTAAGCACTAAGAAAGGATTTTTGAAAATTCTACCCCTTAGGGGGTACAACGGGGTTTGAAATATTGGATGAAAAAACGAATTCCAAAATTCTTGAAATTTGGCAATTCTTGAAAGTTGGAATAATAGTAATCTAAGTAAATGGTAAAGGTTGCTATTATTAGTTTTTCGAAGCTACCCCCAAATTATGATTTAGGCGGTGTGAAGTTTGTATGGAAAATCTGATTTCTTGGGTCAGTAAACTTGAAACTTGTCACAAATAGTAACCTAAATGAATATTGAAGGTTGTTATTTTTTTTTTAAACTACCCCTAAAAGATGATTAAGGCGATGTTAAAGCGTTTTTGAAGAAACCTATTTCTTGGGTTAATAAACTTGAAACTTGACTTTAATACCAACCTAAATAAACAATAAAGTTAATCATTATTAGTCTTTTGAAACAACTCCCAAAAGACGATTTGGGGTGTGTTAGTGTTTTTGAAGAATCTTATTTCTTAGGTTAACAAAATTTAAAACTTGACTTAAATTTCAACCTAATAAACAATAAAGGTGTCATTAATAGTTTTTTGAAACTACCCCCAAAAGACGATTTAGGTGGATCAACTGAACCGATTTAGACGAAATTTGGCATAGACATAGTTTGAGAAACTGGGAAAGACTTAGGATAGTTTGTATTCCCTTGGGATGATAAAACACTTTTTACGCGGGCGAAGCCGCGGGCGGAAGCCTGCCAATGTCTAAAGTAAAATGGAAGAATAAGTCTGTTTTATTAGTAATTTAAAGAGAAGCAACTAGTCGAAGTCTAGTAGAAATCATTGGTTAAATATTTGTAGTCGGCAATCCACAAATAAATTTTCTAGAAAGGTTCCGAATAAATACTAGATAACTATATCTTCACCGAAAAATAATTTGTACCAAAATTCATATGCAAAGTACGAAATGCCGAAAATATATTCGTGTCAAAGACTCAAAGCAATCACTATAGATGGGCTTGCAAAATTGTCTATTATTGAATTCAGATTCAGATGTTAACGGAAATTTACTACAAGTCTGGCAAATAAATTCAAACCTGATTTACTAGGTTTCTTTGCTATTATATTTATGTCCCTGACGAAGCAGAACAACTTTATAAATCTTATTTTTTATTAGATTTAAAATGGTTGAGGCCTGTAGGCTGTGGGTAGCTAAGGCTAAATTTAAAATTATCTCTGCACCATCGTTGGTTGACCGGTAAAGAATGCCTAAAAGTGCATTTGGAGCTTTATGCTTGAAGGATAAATAAGTAAATCCTATTAATTACAGACAGCATACAAGTTTGTCAGGTATGATCTTTGTGCTTATATTATAATAACCTTTTTCATGACGGAAATATGTGACAGAACGGAGCGGTTTTGAATTTAAAACCACTGCTGTTTAATATTTTGCACCCCTGTCACAAACACACGTATTTTTCGACACCAAGTATTACCAAGATTCGACATCGTAAGCAATAGTGCAGTGCCTTTCCATTTATTTATTTGTCAAGGTTACTTAAACTTAATATCAGCAATTTTGTTTATAAGCTAGTGCTTTTTGCAAACAAGCAAGTTTAGTATACAAGTATAATTTTAAAATTAAGAAATCCCCCGACACATTTTATTTCATGCTAGATAATTTATCTAGCAGTAGACACGTTTTTGTTGACAATCTATTGAACACGTAATTATGACAAGATATCTTGCAAAAACACATCGATCCAAACAGTAAAACGCCCATAACTTTTGAACGGCTGATTGATTTTCATCAAACACAGCTAAGAACACTCATGATAAAGTCACCTTTCAAACA
Organism: Orthosia gothica; assembly: GCA_949775005.1. Classification (NCBI taxonomy): domain Eukaryota; kingdom Metazoa; phylum Arthropoda; class Insecta; order Lepidoptera; family Noctuidae; genus Orthosia; species Orthosia gothica. The sequence continues at coordinate 197,239 of CATKRY010000205.1, forward strand.
AACAAAATACGAAATCATAATCGGTGCATCCGTTTAGGAGCAATAATGTCATAGACAGGTACAGAAACACACAGGTACACACGTCAAACTTATAACTTAACAACCCTCATTTCCGTCGGGGGTTAAAATGGTGTCATTTAGTTGCTAGTTCGTGTTTTCTACGGTGCAATTGTTAGAATATACATCATAACATTATAATTTAATTGACTAAATTATAGGCTGGCCTTTTATTAGGCCAGTGCAATGTTGCCAGCATTCTGGGCACTTTTCTCATTGACAGCGATGTACATTATTATAATTAGTTTGTATACATATTTTAATTTAGTGACCTATCGTAATTGTGAATATAGTATATGCAATTTAAAAACCAAATTGATAAATAAGATAAATATTATACTATACAGGTATTTTATTTATTTATTTGAAGGAACCGAACAGTATTTCCAGAGATGTACCTCTTCCAGGTCAATCTCTGAAAAGACTGTTCGGTTTATTTCACGAATAAAAAACTACTTACTATTATTAAGGAAAATACTCGTATCTTATTGTATACTACGGCTACTTGTCTACAGGAGCGAAGCTGCGCGGAAAGCTTATTATAAAATATTACTATACTATTGACAATAACGAGCGGCGAACTATCTTATTTACATAGCACTTTAATATCTTTTTGAGGTTGCCCTTGAAGTATAAAACGTTTAATACCTAAACAATGTTATTATATTATGAATTTTTTAACTTGTTAACATTTTTTTTGTTAATTAAACAGCTACCATTAATCCCCAAAAAAGGAGTCCTTTTTTGGGGATTAATGGTAGCTGTTGAGGTCAAAACTAAACAAAATTATTCTCTGAAAGATGTTAGCCTGATGATGCTAATATTTAGGCGGCGTAAATCATGGGCCATGGGAGAGTTGGCAGAGTATCTTTTAAATATGTAGGTACCTAAAAAGAGAATTAGAATATATAGGTAGGTTAGTTTTTGCCATCAGATGTAGTACTTATTAAAGGGAATTTAGATTGGATTTAGGCTGTAAATGAGGACCACGATAATGGTGTACATTTATAATCAATTCAATAACAAAAGCAACTAATCATTTCGCCACTGTTCTTTAGTATCTTGTCCTTTGATTGTGTTATATAAAACTGCGAGTAATTCTTCAAATGGCGAAACACTCACTATAAGATGACGCAAAAAAAATCTTCGTACTTCTTCAGTTTTTGAAAAGAACTTGGGAACTGGCCAGACACGTTTTTTTTTTGTTGACAATTCAAAAGAACCTTTGAATGGTTTAGTTGTTTTTTTTATTTTTATTTATCGATAGGCTCGCGTTTGACCACTATCTCGCCTGATGGTAAGTGATGATGTGGTCGACGGTGGAGCACGCTTGCCTAGAAGTAACCTGTTCACTCTTGACTTAAAGACCCCAAGGTTGTAGCTATCAGGAAACAAAGACTCTGGCAGGGAATACCACTCCTTAGCTGTGCGTACAATGAAAGTATTCGCAAAACGCTTTGTACGTATGGGTAGGATGTCCACCATGTACCGGTGGCGCATTTTCGTACGGCTTGTTGTCCGGTGATGGAAAGGGCTAGGTGGAATCAAATTGTGCAGTTCCATCGCACACTCCCCGAAATGTAACCAATAGAAAACCGACAGACTGGCCACTTGGCGTCGATGTTCAAGGCTCTGGAGCTTTGTGGCGACTAAGTGCATCAAGTTAATATTTGGCAGATCCGTCCCAGAGGTGAGAGCAGTACTGCATGCATGACCGAACTTGCGCTTTATACAATTTGAGCAGCTGTTCAGGCGTGAAGTACCGTCTTAACTTTGCAAATAAAATAAAAATGATTTTGATAACACAAGCTACCTCGACGGCATCCATTTCGTTTATGGACCAACACGCCATCGAGCGGTCCAACCGCTTCATGCGGCTTTATCGCGGTTTTCCGCCATGGTAGTCAGCCGCTATTCCAACCACCTAAGCGGCCAACTGCTATTGCGTAATAGCGCTAAGGGCGATAACCTTTGTCGAAGGCCCAAAATATACGGCTAGATATGGTCTACTAAAATTTCCAGTAGTCAATTCCATCCATTTTGGTCCTTTGCCAATCGTGATCGCTGATAAACGTCATGTGTATAAAGCCTCAAAGGGTCTAAAACCGTTGAATCAAACTAAAAGCTACTGATAAAATACGAGTCGGTATTGTTTAAGGCAATAAGTGGAAAAGTTACTTCACTTTAGTAAGTACATTCAGCAATATGTAAAACTTTTCTTCTCCACAAATATAAATATTTGTCGTCGAAATAGGCTTTACATAATTATGTCGTAATGTAGGTATACCACAGAGCACTGCAATACCTTAGCGGACACTACTAGAATTACAAACCAACAGTGTTACCGTTTACTAAATAAAATTGACCGAGAAAATAAGGGTCTGCCTACAAAATTCTATTCGTTCCATCAGTTTAGATTAGATTTACAAAAAATATTGAACATGTTTTCTTTTGGTTTAAAAATTCACATTACAGACATCACGATACACTTTTTATTAGAAGTTATTTTTATTAGTATTACGTCACAATTTTGAACCTTGATTATCGTTGTATTTTTTTATTGATATGATAAAGCAAAAAACTTCTTGTCCCTTTTTTCGATAATCTGACGGACCAAATAGCTTTTTTTTAGTAAATATGTATGTTCTTATAAGTAACGATTATTACAAGTTATAGCTTCCTAGTCTCTGCCGGCACGCGGCAATTCCCTGCTCTATGGTTACAGATATATACTTCAATATTGTTTTCCTCTTAAAGAAATAATAACAATATCCTACAATACTACGATACTTCGAATAGCCTAGTAAAATCCTTTTACCGATAGCCTTGAGAATACATATCTCCTTATTTTGAATAAGTTCTATATAAACAGTGTTCTGAAAACTGGAAAATTGGATTCAGCCCACTGTTTGGAGTTTATTTATTATTAGGGAATAAAGGATACACAGATTCGTGTTCCGAATCATGAGATATAAGGGTTTGTTTAATAATTTGATACGTTTTACTGATGTAAATATTTCCTAGTAGAATTGAGCATCAAAAAATCACGCATGTTGTCCCCGTAGGGGTAGGCAGGGGTGCACCTATGGTATACCCATATTTCACCAGTTATGTTTCATCATCATCATTTTAGCTGAAAGAAGTCCACTGCTGGACATAGGCCTCCCCCAGGCGTCGCCACATTGACCGATCCCGTGCGTCTCTCATCCGGCGCATTTCCGCAACCTTAACCAGGTCATCAGTCCGTCTTGTGGGAGGCCTTCCAACGCATCGTCTTCTGGTGTGCGTTCGTTATTCTAGAACTTTTCTGCCCTATCGGCCATCCGTTCTGCGAGCAATGTGCCCTGCCCACTGCCACTTAAGAGTTATTATTAGTTATGTTTAAGTCCCATGTAATATTGGGCGAGTCTATTGCCACCAACCAGGAGCAAGTACAGACTCATCATCATCAGCCTTTTTAATGTTCCCACTGCTGGGACATAGGCTGCTACTCGGGACTGCTACTGAGAAATTACAAATTGAAAACCTCAATAACACTTTCATTAAATTATAAAAATATGTTTTTTTACTGACCTAAGTAAATTAAAAAAAAAAAAAAAAATTACGTATTTTCACAATTTTATTGTTATCCATTTACTTTTGAACATGTGATTTTTAATTTTATGTTATGAATTTTGGATTATGAATATTTAATATTGGATTTTAATTTTGTTTTTTAATTGAATGAAATATTGTACTTGCATGCTTTGCACTTTATATATAACTAGCTGACCCGGCAAACTTTAATTTTGCCATAAAAAACCAAACATTTATCTACCCTACCTTACACTGCCTACCCTACCCTACCCTACACTACCCTACCCTACACTACCCTACCCTACCTGACCCTACACTACCCTACCCTACCCTATCCGACCCTACACTACCCTACCCTACACTACCCTACCCTACACTACCCTACCCTACCCTACCCTTCCTAACCCTACACTACCTTGAACGACGTGGTAGTAACCACGACGACCGAAGCAGCCAAGGACCTAAGAGACAAACTCGTGCACCGTATAGGCGAGAAAGCCAAGACTAAGGTGCGAACTATGGCCTCCGTCCTAGCAAATGGTTTCAGGAGGGGAGTCAGGTGCCACCGACTACTGGTGGATGAGGCCCTCATGAACCATTTTGGGGCCATAGTTATGGCTGTTAAGTTGTCGGGTGCGGACGAAGTTGTCCTCATCGGGGATGTTAACCAGTTGCCATACTTGGACAGAGAGAACCTATTTCCACTCAGGTATACCCGTCCAGGTATGGTGGCCACAATCACCCAGGAGTTGCTCTGTACTCACCGGAACCCCATGGATGTAGCATACGCGCTCAGCGACATCTACGGTGGGATCTACTCGTCAAAGACCTGTACGAGTAAGATTCACTCACTGAGGGTGTATGGTTTCACGGGAGCGGACATCCCGAACAAATCCCAGAACACGTTGTTCCTGGTCCACACACAGGAGGAGAAATCCACCCTGGGTGAACAGGGATACGGATCTGGCGAGGGTTCCCGCATTCTGACCATACACGAATCTCAGGGTCTCACCTATGAGCGCGTGGTCATCATCAACTCCCGCAAAGGCAGAATCCAAATCCACGACAGCGTCCCTCATGCGGTAGTGGCTGTGTCGAGACACACAACCAGCTGTGTCTACTACACTGACGACGCGAGTGACGCCATCGGCCGGTTTGCCAAAAAAGCTATGGGTGCACCGACTCAAACAGTTGTCGACTACAACCTAAAGACAGCTATGCTGCACCGTAACATGGCGATCGTGGAGGCGTTGTTGACTCTCCGGAAAACTACAACCTCATTTCCTATCCATCCACAATAGTTCAATAGTCAGTAGGTTTTTAAGTATGCATGTATAGTAATGTTAAGACTGGAAAAAAAAAAAAAAAAAAAAAAAAAAAAAAAAAAAAAAAAAAAAAAAAACGCCGCCACGGGCGCCCGAGTTTAGAGTACCGAGAGCCGGCACGTAGTATTAAAAAAAAAAAAAAAAAATTAGTTTAAGTATTTCATAGTTTGTTACCCCCGGCCGTTGGCGCCCTATCGAGGAGTCGAAGTGATCGGGCGCCGAGAGGCCGGGGGCTGGTCTTACCTTGACTCTCTGTAGAAAATAGTAACTGTAAAAGTAATAAAATCCTTCTTAGTTTTAGTTTGTTAAACCTTATATTATATCTTATAAAGGGTGATGGACCCTACTTTTTATAATTAAATTTTCAAAAGATGTACTAACTTATAATTGTGACGGCTCCAATAGAGCGGAGTTACCCAAAATAAAAAGCAGGAATGTAAAAATAAAGCGAAAATAAATTTTTAGTAAAAAGGGCGCGGACCACAGGTTCGCGGTAGTTTCATTGTATAAAAAAAAAAAAAAAAAAAACCCTACACCACCCTACACTACCCTACCCTACCCTACCCTACCCCACCCTAACCTACCCGACCTTACACTACCCTACACTACCCTACCCTACCCTACACTACCCTACCCTACCCTACCCTACCTATAAACCTCACGGAGCCCAAGACCTTTCCAACGAATGCAAAACCGTGGAAATCGGTTCGTGCGTGCTGGAGTTATAGCGTCAGGGAGGAAAACCCGACTTATTTTTATATAGTAGATTAATTAGAATTTAATTAAGTAACCACGTTTCCGAACCACACAGGTCCAGCCATTCACGCGTGATGCCGTGACCAAGTAAAACGGGTTTCATTTTTATATATATAGATTGTATTGTTTACCAGGCGGGTAAATGATTGCCAAGGTACAAGCAACTGCCTAGTTTGGAAATCAGGGTTTCATAGTTGCTTTTATGCCTTGTTCTGTACATCACACATAATATTAAATCGTTTTTGTAAGGCCTTGTTATGAATAAAAATGAATTATGAAAAGATGATACTTTGGCTTACACGGGATTCGAATCCAGGACCTCATGCTCAGTAGTAACGCCTGCGACCACTATACATACGAGGCAGTAGAGCTAAAGTCTTTCGAATATTTAAGCAACTCGTAGTGTCTCCAAGCACACAAGTATACGGAACATTTTCTAACATTTAAGTCTTGTGTGGCTTCGATAGGAGCTACAACAAGACTAAGTGCTCGTGAGTCGTGACAACGGGGGATGTTACACAATCATAAATCAAGGATCATATGACTCATATCGTCTTTGATAAAAGAATTTTATCAAAGACGTTTTTGTTTGATTTTTTTTGGTTGTTTTATAAGATCAAAGAAACAGGAGTAGGACGGAGCTCTACAAAATAAATAAATCTGTCCCTTTTTCCCGGTCGCACTATGATAGTTTTAACACGTCATGGTATAAGGCCCTTGGTCTTGCCATATTGAATCTTGCATATTATCAAATTTATTTTCATAATTTCCTGATACAAAGCCGTCCACAATATGATGTGATTTTGCCTTTTCAGTTTTGCTACTGTCTGTCATACCTATTCTAAATTCAAAGGCATAATGTAAGTACAACGAAAGGTGAACGGCAGATTTTGTGCAAAGTATGCTTTGTTTGTTGTTTGGTTATAGTATTTGTACTACTTATTAAGCCAACTAAGCCGTTTATTTTCATGTAAGTGTACTATTTTTAAAACTTCGGATTTATTAATAATCTCAATAAAATATTTCAATAAATAAACGTCATAAAATCGTACACTAAACGCAGTTATATATAAAAAATAAAACTGTTCAAAACTTTTAATGCCCAAGTTATAAAATGAAATAATTTAAAAAGGGATTATTTATCATATTAACTAACAATTAAAACAAAAAATATCCCAAAAAAATAAATTTTATTAGCGGTACGAAATTCCCATAGGGTACTTATTATTTGTTTACTTAGAACTTTATAAATGTACGACGTACTAGTTACTGACAACTCCCATATCATACAAACACAAGTGAGCCTTCTGTATCAAGTGCTCAAGCTCGCATCTGCCATCTGCCAATCAATTAAGTCATGAGGTTTTTCTGGAAGTCGAATATTATTACGAAACCCACTGTAGATGCGGCCTGTTCGTAGCTTGCTACGAATATGTGCTACGAATTTCGTAGCAAATCGCGTAGCAACAGAGCCTAATGTTACTATGGTAAAGGTGACTTTTAAACTAAATATAGATTTGCTTATCTTAGGCCTGGCCTACATGCGCCAAAGATTTAATTCAGAGTTAGTTAGTTAGCTTCAACTAGCTTCATAATTTGCTAGGCAATTCAACCATTTGAAGGTATGGTTTAGTTGAAATAAAAGATTTTAAAATTGATTGAGTTGCACGATGTTAATTTACAAATATGTCATACACAATTGGCCGAGTTAGCTACTAACTCGGAGTTAATAAGTTTACCCAGAGTGGCGCAAATGGGCCTTATATATTTAATTTTCTGTTTTTATAATAACACTAGTTTATTCCCGCGGCCTCATTGCCGTGACCTTTTGCATAAGTACCATGACTTTTCCGGGATTAAAAGTAGCCTATAATATTCAGCGTAGTGTAGTTTTCTAACAGTGAAAGAATTTTCCAAATCGGATCAGAACTTAAATACATTACCTGCTACATACAAACTTTATGTAAGTATTAGCACTACCGCCAGTTACATACTTTGTGGTATTAGTTAGGATCAAGTGTTCTTGTCAGAGAAAAGTTAAAATTTTTAAAATCATCAAATAAGTTCAAACAAGTTTGTTAGAAATTTTCTGATACCACGAAATACGTTGGGAATATTTTAGTTTTATATATCTTGATTAAAGGCGACTAGAACTTGGAAAACATTGATGAATAATTACAGTTTCTGTGAAATATTGAGAAATTAAAGTTCATTTGATCGTTGATTGCGAATCGAACGGATACTAAGTTATGGTGACTTTGAAAATATTTTACTGATCAAGATCGTAGATTTTTATTTTATTTTTGGTGTGGAAAATAATATCCAATGACATCGTCCGCTCTGGGTGAAGCCGTAGCGCGTGTCAGACTTTTACTGACTAAAACCCACCCGTGTTCCTTCAGTTGCTTGTGCCAGGGCCGCGGTAACTCTCTTTCAAATTTATTCGCGACCCAGACAGGCATCGGCCCTAGCAGGCCCCGTCAGTTTTGCTGTCATCCCTTTAAGGCACGTGTGGAACACTACCCGCCGTCGACTCGGAGCAGGTCCTTATCGGACGGCGATCTACCCATTACAAGCCGTCCGCAAGCCCGCGCCTACTGTGGCCGGGAATCGGCTTGCCTCTTCTGTGGTGGCTAGGGGCGTGAGGGCGTCTCCGTTGCGTCTCTCTCACGCCTTCCACCTACCTTCGCGGGAATTACTGCTTCGAAGAAGGAGGCAACAGCTTCCCATGCCCCCTTGCTGCGTACCATAGCCTGGACCAAGGCTGCACGCGAGAGTTCGCCACCGCCGATCGCCTCCACGAGGTCATAGCGGTGCTCCGCTCAAGCGGGGCAGACCTCCTGTACCATCCACTGTATCCTCCGGGCGATCGACACAATGGTGACACACCCGGGCGTTTCCTATCGCCTTATCGTGAACAGGAATCTCCCGAAACAAAGGTCATAGACTTGTATTTTCAATTTAAATTGTATAATCACAAAGGTATGATAGATATAATTAACTTTATCGCACACCATAATACCACAGCTCGTTCATCTTCTATTTTGCCACTTTTCGTTTCTCAGAGTCGATAACACAGTTTTTTAAAGATTATTTCCTCATTATTACTCTTTTTTTAATCTATGGCTGCAATGATTAATTGTATATTTATCTTAATTAATAAATAAGTAACACATTACACAGATATTAACTAAAAAGCTTGCAGTTTATAACGTGTAATGCATTCATAATATAGCATAAAATATTATTCCAGTTACACAATTTTACAAAGCCAATATATTGCTATATTGGCTTTGTAAAATTGTATGTATATATATATGTAGCATAATTATTATTTCATAGAGAGAAGACAGCCCTCAGGTTAACCTAGACTAATTAAGTTAAAGGCAAACGATCAAAGAGTACATAAGCCTGCGTCTTCATCGACAAAATCCAAGCGGTTTATAGCTTATAGATGAAGGATCGTTCGTTCGAGATGTTCGATAGTAAATATTGAATCCTCGTGCTCTCAACTAACGTAATTCAATTTAATATCTACAGTTTCTAACTAAGTTTGTGGACGGCCCTTTTCTGTAGAAGTAAGTTTTAGGAACAGGAAACAGAAACTCTATCTAATAAAAGAAAAAGTGATGAATCGTATCTGTCTTATGTATGTAGTGCATTATTGTGTACAATTTTAATTCCTGTTTTGGTGTACAGTTAGTTAACGGACGATTAATAAATATCTTTTTTTGGACACAGCTAAACTAGCACATGTTAGATGGAAAGACTTAGGTATTAGAAGTTCGGAACGTGTAGAACCCTATTTAATGCCTAAGTATGGCAGGTTTTCGGGCTAAACTAGGGTTTGAAAAATGCCTACTTAACTTCAAATTATTCAATCAGAAATCGGGGATGAGGTACAACCTCGGTAATGCAGGATTTGGACTCATGGGTAAGGCTTAGGTTAGGTACATTTAGGGAACATTTCACATTAAGAAGAAAGCTTTAAATCCAAACATGAGTATTTTACGGCGACAATAACGCAGCTTTGAAATAGATGACTGACTATGAACCTGTTCTTGTACCGATTCGAGATAAAAAGATTATGTATACAGCTTTACCCAATTTACTATCTAGTTGTGAATTCTATTGTCAGGCTAGCTTCGCAAATACTGCGCCATTTTATACAGCATATATGAGGAAAAGCGGAAGCGGGCCTTGCGGATTGCCCTTTTAAAAAAGAAAACGCAAGACATAAGAAACTACAGGCCAATCAGTCTTCTAATAAGCACTTATAAACTCTTTGCTTCAATAGTACTGAAACGAATTACCCAAGAAATTGACAACGCACAACCTATAGAGCAAGCGGGCTTCCGGTCAATTTTCAGTACTATCAATCATTTACAGTCAATCGAATAAATAATAGAAACAAAGAATTTAACAGACCCCTCCACGAAGCGTTCATAGATCACAGCAAAAGCCTTCGACAGCATTAATCACAGCTCCATCTGGAAGGCACTTAAGTCTCTGAAAACGACCAGAAATATATCAACATAATAAAAAAACGTGTATGAAAACCGTACAAGCAACGTAACAAGATGAGACAGGACGACCCGGTGTCACCAAAACTTTTTATAGCGATTCTGCCAGACATTTACAGCAAAATAACACAAACAAAAAACAAAATAGTACAAAGAGGCGTACTAATAAAGCACCTCAAACATCTAAGATTTGCAGACGACATTGCGATACTGGCTGAAACACCTAAAGACGACATTGTGCAGGCGGTGGGGAGAGATTACGTCGACCAGAGCAAGGATAGAGAAAGGTGGAAAAGGTTAGGGGCCTATACACAAAATGGGGGCCATATCCTATAAATAGTAAAAATATTTTATTAAATTACTTTTAACTTTAACTAACATTGTGTTGTTAATATTTTTTGTAGATTTCCTTAATATCGTAATTAAGGAAATCTACAAAAAATATTTACAACATTTAAAATGTAAAATTAAGGGTTATGGAATAAATGGCTTTATTATTATAATTAAGGCACATAACGTACAATTATTCTTATGAGTGTTAATTTTTTTGGAACTCAAAACGTTGTACTTTAGGCAGCTCGTTATAGAGTGGGTTTAATTTAAATGAAGATATATTTTACTTGGTACTTAGTCTTATGGTCTAAAAATTATTTTGGTGAGCATTTAAATTGTAACCTTATTAATACGGGGAAAAAGGAAAGGTTTGTGTAAGGATTGTAACAGGTGGTTCCAAAATGACGTAAGTTTGTGTAGGTATGTTATGAGTATTGCAAAGGACATCATAGAATCTGGACTTAATTTAATCTATTGGCATGTCAGTTTCTGTGACATTTAACACTTTTTCCTTCTTTTTTACAAAAAAGTAAGATTCCAATAGAATAACTTATTCTCGTCATTAATTTCGAAAATAAAATTATATGGTCATTCTCTAGGCTGTTGTGCGGGTTTGAAAATTACTCACTATTTTCAGCGATCACTGAATAGTTTCCAATAGCGAGTACCTTCTAAACTAGCTGTAGATATTGTGAAATTTGTCAAATAGCTTGCTTTATAATCCAACTATCAAGCTCATGAAGGAAAGGGCGTGAGATGATCCTGCAGTCTTCAGACGATACGTTGATATACCAGCAGCTAAATTAACGACGGAATCTAGACGAATCTCAAGTTCCATGAAAAGCGACCTCCGCCGCTTTAATACCGAAAGTATTAAAGGCGATTAAGCAGAATAAGGGCTCCAAGGTCTTTGCAAGATACCTGACTATACCTGACTGATACGATCAAAGCTTGATAGTTGTAAGAAGGCTATATTAGTTGAATCTGCTGACTTATTTGCGTTTGCGGAGACATTTTTGACTAGCAGTGTTTCTGATGCCAAACTCTTTCCCCCGGGATATACAGTACTGCGTCAGGACCGGGTCGGCGATGTAGGATGGGGTGGAGTACTACTCGCGGTCCGGGACCAGTATAAAGTACAGCAGGTTTTAGACATTGAAGGCTACTCGAGAGATATCGAGATAGTAATTGGTACTGTAACACTAAAAATAATAAAATTATATGTTGTGTTGTTTACATACCCCCAAATTCGAGTGATAGTAAATATATTGATACCTTCATTGTGTTAGAGAATGTTGTCGCAAAATTTGATAAATTAGATGTTTTAATTTTAGGTGATTTTAATTTAAATTCGTGTAGTGAAAATGTTAGTATGCACTATCATTACTTGTTATCTTTTTTGTAAACTAAAACAACACAATACTGTTACAAATAGGTTTGGTAAAATGTTAGACCTGGTGCTGAGCAGTTTGGACGTTGAGTCGATTGACGTGAGTGGTGAGGTGGTACCTGTTGTCCCGGTTGATGCCTATCACCCACCCTTATCAGTGAGTGTGCGGGGTGAGTGTGCGGTGCGGTCGCGGGGTCGCAAGGCGCGCGCTTCTCTTTATTCGGTTTGTGACGATGATAATATGCAAACGGAATGGAATTTCCGAAAAGTTGATTTCCAATCTTTATATGCTGAGTTATTTTATATCCGGACGTCAGCCTATACGAGACTAGCTGTTGCCCGCGACTTCGTCTGCGAAGCATTAGTAATTCGAATAGCTAATTTTTTAAATCGCGGCGTTATATTTTAGGTTTTCCATACGAAATTCTACCCCTCTTTCCACCACCTTAAGTATGATTTCCGGGATAAAAACAATCCTATGTCCTGCCCAGGGTCTCAAAATATCTCTGAACCAAATTGCATCTAAATCGGTTCAGCGGTTTAAGCGTGAAAAGGTAGACAGAGAGACAGACAGAGTTACTTTCACATTTATTATATGAACTCCGCCCGCGACTCCGTTCGTGTGATGGCAACCAAAAATAAGCTGTTACCAAACCAAATAAAAATGTGGTTTCGTAAAGTTCTACGGTTTATAGGTTTGGGACGATTCGTTATTTGACTTAAAGAATAATACATTTTAGGTTACCGCTACAAAGTAAAATCCGCCCCTTTAAACTTAATATACCCCTTTTCTCTTTTAATTTTTTTGTTTTGTTAGTTAGATTGCTCAGTAAGATGCCTCAAAAAAACTAACATCACTTAACCCTATCATGGGGGAGGTAGTTTCAAAAAACATGTTATGTAAATTTTGATTATTTAATTTTCTCCACGGAATGAGATTGTTCATACAAACAAATTTCGCCCTTTTCACCTCCTTAAAGGTTAACAGTTCAGTGGCGACTGCGAACCGGAAAACGCAAATTAGGAAGTCCGACCTGGTCAAGGCTGCGGGAGTCCGGTGGATGCGAAACGCACAGGACCGATCAGTGTGGCGGCGCTTGGGGAAGGCCTATGTCTAGCAGTGGACGTTTTTTGGCTGAAATAATGGTCCCTACATAAAAAACGAAACCTTGTACAGTATGATTCTTAACAAACGTTAAAACCCACTTAATCCCATTTTTAACCGACTTACCAAAAAGGAGGAGGTTCTATGTTCGACTTTATGTTTGTTTTTTTTTTTTTGTTTTTTTGTGTATGTTTACCGATATCTCCGTCAATTGTGGACCGATTTTGAAAAATCTTTTTTTGTTTGAAAGAGTATGTTATGAAATTGGTCCCATTTTAATTTGGTGAAGGTCTGATGAACTTCGGAGACATACAACAGAACTTTTCAATAAATAAACTCTCGGGATTGCTGCAATCGCATGTCTGTTTATTATTTATACCATTTCATAACATAACATCACGTCAGTACGCTCTAATGGGGAACGCAGATCATTTCACCAGTAATGTTCAAGTTTCATGTTATTTGGGTAATCGATTCTGGCGTTATAGGGACCTTACTAAACAACTTGCCTACTCAGTAGGTAAAACTAAAAAACTTTATTGCAAAAAAATACTACCGACTTCCAAATGAAAAACTACAAAGTGAAAAATAACATAATTTTTTTAAAAATTGTTTCTTCAAAGAAACTTTGACAGCCCTAAATCGTCTTCTGGGGGTAATTCCGAAAAACTAATGATGCCAACCTTTATTATTTTGCCAAAGGAATAAGATTTTTCATACAAATAAATGTCTGCCTTTTAACCCTCTAAAAAGTTGAATTTCCAAAAATCCCTCCGAAGTGCTCCCCTACATCATAAAAAGAAGCTATGTGCAGTAAAAGTAATTAATCTTCAAATCTTTACTACCCCGTATTTTTTGTTTATTTATTTATTTATCGTATTTCAATTGTTGTTCCGAAAAACTAATAATGAAAACCTTTATTGTTTATTTAGGTTGGTATGTATGTCAAGTTTCATGTTTATATATATATATACTCAAGAAATGAGAAAAAAAAATGGTAAAATATGGCTGAGCTTTGATATCATAAATCATAACAACTATTGTATATTACCCATATTTGCAAAATAAAATTCTATTCTATTCTATCCCCTAAATCATCTTTTGGGGGTAGTTTCGAAAAACTAACAATGAAAGCCCTTATTGTTTATTTGGATTGGTATTGATGTCAAGTTTCAAGTTTATTATGAGAAGTAATAAGATTCTTCAAAAAAACTTTAACACCCCTAAATCGTCTTTTGAGGGTAGTTGCAAAAAACTAATAATGACAACCTTAATTGTTTATGTAGGATGGTATTTATGTCAAGTTTCATGTTTATTCACCCAAGAAATCAGATTCTTCAAAAAAATTAAAATCCTCCAAATCAACTTTTGGGGGTAGTTTCGAAAAACTAACAATGAAAGCCTTTATTGTTTATTTAGATTGGTATTTATGTCAAATTTCAAGTTTATGAACTAAAGTAATAAGATTCTTCAAAAAAACTTTAACACCCCGAAATCGTCTTATGGGGGTGGTTTCAAAAAATAATAATGGCAACCTTTATTATTCATTTAGATTAGTATTTGTGGCAAGTTTCAAGTTTATTGACCCTAGAAATCAGATTTTTCCATACAAATTTCAACACCCCCTAAATCATCATTTGGGGGTAGTTTCGAGAAACTAATAATGTCAATCTTTATCATTTACTTAGAATACTATTTGTGCTAAGTTTCAAGAATGTTGGTCGAAGGAATTAGATTTTTCATACAAACTTTCAACCCCCTTTTCACCCCCTTAGGGGTGGAATTTCCAAAAGTCCTTTCTTAGTGCACACTTAGGTCACTTGAGGAACCTTTCTGCTAAATTTCATGTTTCTAGGCTTAGCAGTTTTGGCTGTGCGTTGATTGATCAGTCAGTCAGTCAGTCACCTTTCGCTTTTATAGATATAAAATAAATAGATTAGGACGGCTCTTAAACAACTTCAGAATAAAAAGGCACCGGGTGACGACGGAATTAACGGCGAGCTCCTGAAGGCGGGTGAAAAACCAGTACTTAAGGACCTACAGAAACTGTTTGATCTGTCATACGGTTTGTTTATTTCCAGCCTCCTGAACAAACCGGATTCCGTAAAGGCTTCAGCACCGTAGACGACAAACATCTAAGAGAAAAGATTTAACAAAGTACCTAAATAAATATTATTTTTAACGTAAGGCCCAGGTATTATCACGTAATAGTTACAGGCAGTTATTTGTACAATTTGTCACAGATTGTGTTAAAATAGGATCGTTTTACGACGAGAAATAATAAATGGCTGTCGTAGAAACTTCGTCTTTTGATCGTCGCCTATCTATTCTAGAAATGGGCCCTCTTGTTATACAATCTGGTAAACGTAATCAATATTTCGTGAATATCCAATAGTTTGTTAGTAGATTTTTTTTTATTATTATATTGATAGGCTTGCGTTTTACCACTATATCACCTGATTTAAAGCGATGTTATGGTAGACGGTGAAGCATGCTTGCTTCGAAGTAACCTATTCACTTTTAACTTATATACCCCCAGGTTGTAGCTATCAGGAAACACAGACTCCGACAGTGATTTCCACTCCGTAGCTGTACGCACAATGAAAGTATTCCCAATACTTTTAATGCGTATGGGTGGGATGTCCTTCATGTACCGATGGCGCGTCGCTGTACGTCTTGTTGTCCAATGATGGAATTCCATCGCACACTTCTCGAAATGATACAGATAAACAAGTAAAATTTAAAAAGCCTCCGACTCATTTTTCGATCGACAATCTATTGAACACGTAAAATTATGACACGATATCTTGCGAAAACACCACGATTCAAACAGTCAAACGCCCATAACTTTAGAACGACTGAACCGATTTTCATCAAGCATAGCTAAGAACACTCTTGATAAAATTACCATTCAAACAAAAACGAAATCATAATCGGTTTACCCGTTTAGGATCTATGATGCCACAGACAGATCAAACTTACCCCACTTTGGCATAGTTTGGCAACTCGGCGAGGTATACATAATAAAGGTTTCAATTGTAGTTATATCAAAAGGAGCACATACAAGCGCTATTATACCATGATCATTTCATTACCACCTTTTTCAGAAGGCCTCGTAGGTCACAAGTGCTACTGCCAAACGACTACCGTGCCGGGAAAAGTGTTATTGGATTCTATCTCAAATGGCGTATAGTGATATTTCACAGTAGCAGCTCAAGTCTGAAGTTGTGCTTGGCTAATGGCAATGGACTTGCTCCTTTTCTAATGGGATATTACAGCTCGCGAAATGTAGGTAAACTGTTCGAGGAATAGAGGCTTGATGTTATGTATGATCTTCTATTTATTTATTTACTAGCTGAGCCCCGCAGCTTCACTCCCGTCAACTGACTACCTAACTACCTACCACCTGCCTACCCTACCAACCTACCCTTCTTACCTACCAACCAACCTACTCACCTGCCCTACCTATCAACTTACCTGTCCTACCCTACATACCTATCTACCCTACTCTACATACCCAACCTTACCTACCTCTCACCTACCCTACCGACCTTTTCTACCAATTTGTTAAACTATTTATTTGAATAAAAATTAATACTACATACAATACGAATGTAACCAACTATTGTTTCTACTTAAATTTTATTTTAGATCATAAACGCCGCTATTGTGACTTAACTAAGGTAGTTAGATATATTCGCACAGCGAATTAGGCGAATTAGGGCGCACGGTTGGCGCAGTGGTTGAGCGATTGACTGCTGCCTGCGTGTCGATTCCCGCACGGAACAAATATTTGTATAGCCTACAGGCAGTTGTTCCGGCTCTGGGTGTTGTGTATGTGAGTTTATATGTTTGTAAACGCACCCATGATACAGGAAGATATTCCTAGTGTGGGGCAATGTTTAAAAAAAAAAAAAATCTCTTGCAGGCTTACTTTTTTGTAGGTAATAATGAGTACTTTAGTCATGTAGTACATATTTTTATGTATCATCAATAGTTTTCTCAGCGCACGCAAAATAATGAATTTTAGAGGCAAAAGTAGCAACTTTTGCAATTTGCAATATTGTAATTTTTATAAGAATCTCTAACTTTTTGGTATAAATGTTACTCCGGAATAATGTGGCTTTCCATAGGTGAAATATTTTTTTTAAATCGGTCCAGTACTTTCGGAGCATATTTGATACAAACAAACAAAAAAACCGGCCAATTACGAGTCGTACTCGCGCACGAAGGGTTCCGTACTTGGTAAATTGCGGTTTACGATTTGTGACGTATTAAAAAAAACTACTTGATCTCGTTCAAACCAATTTTCGGTGGAAGTTTACATGGTATTTTTTTTTTTTTTATTAGTTTTAAGAAGGCTTACAGTCTTATTACAAATAATAATAGGTAACTACAACACATGATCAAGTTGCTGATAACAAGCCTCCACAGATATATAACATATCGATTAATTCAAGCCGAACAGTTAAAGTTCAATGTGTACATAAGTAAGTAGGTTATCCCTATTTATTTAATTATTTATTTTGCTACCGTATTAGTCAAAGAACCACTAGCCGGTGCATTATTCACAAAAAATGATTTGGCTAAGAGCTGTGCTTATCCTAGTGCAAAATAAGTCAACATCGTGCTCAGAAGACACATCATTGAAACTTCGAGCGCTTCTTATAAGAAAAGCATTACGCCTATAATTAGTAGTGGTAGAAGAAACATCTAGAAGCGGCCTTTTACGTAATACAATAGTTTTAGTGCGAAATGATAACTTTGTTAGTAGCTCAGGGCAGTCAATCGAGCCATTCGCTATGTTAATCAAAAAACATACATCATTAATGAGCCGCCTACGATCTAATGGCAGAAAATGGTACCTCTTACAACGGTGACTATAATCTATAGATACTTGGTGCGCCCTATAATCCAGATGTCTAAGAAACTTTTTCTGGATGCCCTCAATGCGTGACTTATGGATAAATTATTCCAGTTTTGAACATTATCGGTAAAATCAGGGCTCCAATAAGTTTTAAGAGAATCAGAATGAGTTCACGCCAGACTTATTTTACGAAACTAGGGCAGCGCCGATAAAACTAGAACAGAACCTTTGCCATAATTTCCGGCGGCATTGCAGAAAATATATAAGCTTGGTTGTTAAATCCTTTGATATGAGGTTATGTAGTAAACTCCAGTATGGAAACTAAGAGATAGGAGATATGTGTAGTTAACCCACTTTCGGCTTTAATTTTAAGTACGTTATGTACTATGTACAGGCAATAGGGCCATTTAGCCCAAAATCTGGATTCTGGCTAAGTCAGTAATAATTACAAATGCAGATTTCGGAGAGCTATTGAGATAAACACGTGACAATTGGGTCATACATAGATCACACTAGACCGAAGCGAACTCGTCACGCTGTCGTTTAACTTCGGGTGCGGTCGTGTGCGCAAAACATGAAATATGGTGACCATTCGGACGTCGTCCGTATCTTTTTTATTAAAATATCTGTATTAATATACGATTTTGTCTCTTCCACTAACAAATTCTTTCATTTGAATATCAGTCTCGTCCAGATTTCTACAGATATTTTTAGAAGAATTCAATTTAAATACACTTGCCTAAGTACTCGGTGACTTTTAATAAAAAAACGGATCCTGCCTCGAGCTGACAAATAGCTATATTAAAAATTGTTGTTACGAACCCATTTTAGTTTTATTATATCTAGACACTCGATCACTTTAGTTCTAAGAAATGATATGTGCTTTAGCGTTGTTAAAATTATTCAGACTTAGTATTATAGACATATTATGCCTATATTAATTTTTTTGTCTCAATAATCCCTAGCCTTATAACTGGTTTCTGCTGAATTCCAGTATTTTACTTGGAGTAACTGCCTACAACACCCACAATCCAGTAACTGGGTAATGCGGTACCCCTTGGCAAGATTGCTGTCCATTTCTTGTTTCTGACAATACGTACAGACTGTCAAATATCTCCAAATGACAGCCGGGACCAATGGATTAACGTGCTCTCCGAGACCCCAGGAGACTCGTAGGTAGGTATGTAATCACCCATCCGCAAACCGTACTTGCCAAGCGTTGCTTTACCTCGTAGATCAACCTGTTCGGCAATTATTACTCAGCCAAGTACTCACGATTTCTATTCCTGTTCTATTTAATATAATTTCAGTGAAACAAATAATTGCGAGAACGCCAAAAAAAGAATACTAAAAGTAATAACTTTTGGTTTTTAATATTTAGTCGACGATATTACATTTCTATTGGTCAAAGCCTCTTTTTACCCGACTGCCGAAGGAGGGAAATGTGTTTATCAGTCTATTTAGGTATGTATTTTCCTATGGTTGATAATTAATTACGTCAATCGATTCGTCTTAACCTTGCTAGTGTCGCTGGCTAAATTAAAATCGGCTACAGAAAAATGGCGGATTTTGGGCGCCATTTTGGGTGGTTTTGGTCAGCCAGCTCCCGAATATGGACAGCATGATTTTCTCCCTATTTATGTCTTTTTAGATGGTTTCTTGAACACACGAGTTTCTGATTTTTTTAATTAACTTTTTGTAGCTTCCATTTAGTTTTAAGACTATCAAAACAACTCTCTATTGACATCAGCATAAACAAAAGGAGGATGCATAGCGATACACTCCGTTTTCCGCACTACGATTCCCATTTGGTTCGTTGTGCGTACAGGCCGCCTCTCTGTGAGAGGGAATGGCTCTTAATCCACCACGCGGACCCAGTGCGGGTTGGTGGATGTCACGTGTCTTCGATTTTTTGGTTCTAATACATGCCTGTTTCCTCACAATGTTTTCATTCACCGTTTTGAGAGCGGTGCTGATGAAATAATTTACACAAAGTAAAGCGCCAGCCTGGGTTCGAACCCACGACCTATAACTTGTAAGTTGCGGCCGTGACAACTCGGCCACAACTGCTGAGGGCATGGACAAAGACGCATTCTATCAGCGATAATGAACGATTGTCAAAATACTAAAATAATATGTGATTGAGATGTTGCTACCGATATACAACGTGGTGAATCCCATAAATTTAGATTTTTTTGAATAGCTTGAGTAACTTGTTCCGAGAGGACAACCTTGTCGTCTGTTATCATTTCTTCCGCCTTGTTTTCCTCCCCACTCTTCAAGTCGTTACTGTGGATCTTTTATTGTTCGCGCTGTCAGCCTCTGGGATACTCTTCCACACTATATACGGGATAGCCCGTCATAGGAGGTTTGCAAGAGAAGTATTAAGGAATATTTCCTATCAATATGACACATTAATTTATGTATTAACAATTCTAATATTTTAGTTTTGTACTATATAGTATACTGTATGTTTTATCTATATACGGGATAGCCCGTCATAGGAGGTTTGCAAGAGAAGTATTAAGGAATATTTCCTATCAATATGACACATTAATTTATGTATTAACAATTCTAATATTTTAGTTTTGTACTATATAGTATACTGTATGTTTTATTTTTATGCATTGTATGTTGCACACGTATTTGTTTACTTCATTTAGTGAGTAAGTATTAAAAAATGTTTAAGAGTTTTTAATAAGCTTTTGTCGTGCTCATGGATGTACTATCCTCAAAAGGAAATTTATCTGCGCAACACTATGGGTAACGAAGACATTTGTGACATCCCACAAGTTTGGTTATGGGCTCGCTTTTGTACATAAACTGTCCTATTGTATTTGTATGTTTTTATATTTTGTGTTCATTAATGAATAAGAATAAGAAAATAACCTTCATCGCTGTTAGAATGTCAGTTGCGGCTGAACCCAATAATATTAATCTATTTTGCTTAATAGAAGCAGAATTTTGACTTTACGTATTTGTATGGACCGAGGCACTAGACAAGTGGCCACACTATTCTATCATAGAAAGCGTAGCGTGGCGGTAGCCATTGTGAAAAAGGCAAAATTTTATGGGATCACCTCGCGTGATCAATCCCTTACATATTGTCATTTCGACTATCGCCTTCGCTGACTTCGAATGCCACTTGTCTAGAGCTCTGTCAAAAGGCTATCTTGTAAGGGTTTTTTATTTTTTTTATTCATTATAGGCTCGCGCTTGACCACTATCTCACCTGATGGTAAGCGATGATGTGGTCGACGGTGTTATTATTCACTCTTGACTTAAAGACCCCTAGATTGTAGCTATCGGGCAACACAGACTCCGGCAGGGAATTCCACTCCTTAGCTGTACGCATAATAAAAGTATTCTCAAAACGTTTAGTGCGTATGTGTGGGATGTCTACCATGTACCGATGGCGCTTCGCCGTACGTCTGGTAGTCCGATGATGAAACGGGCTGTGCGGAATTAGATCATGCAATTCCATCGCACACTCCCCGAAATGTAACCGATAAGCTGGTAACTTGGCGACGGTGTTCAAGGCTCTGGAGCTTTGACTTAACCAGTGCTTCATCGACGATGAGCCTCTTGGCCCGCTTTTCGATCGACTCTAGTGCATCAAGCTGGTATTTGGCAGATCTGTCCCAGAGATGAGAACAGTACTCCATGCATGATCGAACTTGCACTTGGGTTTGGCTACGAACTCAATCTTGCTTGCCCAAACAGTTTGTGCAAAAATTATATCTTAACTAAATTTGTGCGGTATACCGTTATGTCATCTTAACGCACATGTTTGCTTGTGGTAACAAGAATTTGTGCAAATAAGATTGAGGGTGTAACCACACCCTAAGCCCAGTCCGACAGGTCCATCCTAGCCTGTTAGCAGCACTGGGTCGTCATAAAAAAAATGACATTACCACCACGTGTTTCCACGGCTAACTTTTATACTTATAAGCAAACAAAGAGTGTTAAGTTTATTTATGCGATCCCAGACGAATACTTGTCCATTACGAAACTAACTACTTTTGAAATAATTTAGGTAACTATATTACCTACATTATTTCGGGTTAAATTGTTTGTGTTTAAAACGATCTATTACGATTCTTTCACTAAAAGAATACTGAGCTACACTATCGCGTTTCGTTGGCTGCTTTTTATTTTTGTTACTATTATGAGCCCATAGTGCAACGTCCGTCTTCAGACCAAAGGTCTGGCCTTCATTCTATCCATGTTTGTTAATCTCCAACTCAACTTGGTATCTCTTTCTAAGGCTACCGCGTCGCCTGTTCTTGATCTTTGAGACCCAATGTATGGCCATTTACCCCAGTTCTCTTATGGCATGCGGCACATAAGGCCTGCCCAGTTCCATTTTGATTGGCAGCTGTTTCGCTATTAATAATAATATACGTTTATTATGGGATTGGTACGGTAGCGAAGCCGCGGAATATTCAGTATTTTGCTTACGAACAACTATACAGCCGGGGAGGGGGCTCTAAGGAATAAGTATTTTACATTTTTCACAAAAAAAAAATACTGTAACAAATAAATATAGAATACTAAAACCTTGGATGACACTTGGACTTCTTAG
The DNA here is from genome assembly GCA_949775005.1 of Orthosia gothica. Classification (NCBI taxonomy): domain Eukaryota; kingdom Metazoa; phylum Arthropoda; class Insecta; order Lepidoptera; family Noctuidae; genus Orthosia; species Orthosia gothica. Next base: position 219,756 of record CATKRY010000205.1, read on the forward strand.
GTGTAGTCGTAACAGGGATCGGATGCACAAAGAATTTAAACAAAATTCGGATAACGTTGTGCTCAAAATCACGTACAAACGTTACAGGAACTTCTATAATAGGATCACCAATAAATTGAAGCGAGAGTACGAAAAAGGGTTACTAAGAAAAGCAGTTAATAATAATAAAAGCATATGGAAAGCTATATATAATATTACTAATAGAAACATTAAAAAAGATAACTCGTTAGATCTTCTTTCTATGGGGTTAACACCTCACCTATCTGTCAATGCTACAAATGAGTTCTTTGCCACTATTGGTGAAAATTTAGCAAGTAAAATCACCTCTCCAACAGGATTACATCACTTAACAGAGGTGTTATCGCAAAGACACACGTCCTCAACTGGAAATTCATTTGTTCTTCTTGACACTGATGAAGATGAAATTGAGAGATTAATCACTGGTCTGAAAGGTAAATGTGCTGCAGGTGACGATGGAATCTCATCTGACATACTCAAACTGTTAAAAAATAATATAATAGCCCCGCTCACGCATATCTTTAATATGTGCCTACAGATGGGTATTTTTCCTGATTCACTTAAACGGTCTATAGTTAGACTTATTTTTAAGGGTGGAGATAGAAGCCGTGTCACTAACTATCGCCCTATTTCTATTCTGACTTCTTTATCAAAAATCTTGGAAAGGTTAATTAATAAAAGACTTACAAATTATTTAGAAAAATACAACCAACTTTCAAAAAATCAATTTGGTTTCCGTACAGGCAAGTCCACGGAAGATGCATTAAATGACTTTACTGAACATATTGTCAAAACTATAGACAACAAAAAGAAATGCCTTACTATATTTCTCGATTTGGCGAAGGCTTTTGACACTGTTTCTATTCCTAACCTAGTAAACAAGTTATATCAACTCGGTATCCGTGGAAATCAACTTAAATTACTGTCTGATTATTTATTTGGAAGAACACAAAAAGTGAAAATTGGCAATTATACTAGTGATAGCTTACCTGTTACACATGGAGTACCGGGTAGTATCCTAGGTCCAACGTTGTTCCTAGTTTACATAAATGATCTAACACTACTTAATATAAAAAACTGCAAAATAATTTCGTATGCAGATGATACTACCCTAACATTCCATGGTGATACTTGGAGTGAAACATACCAAAACGCACAACATGGCTTTAACACTGTCAGAAAATGGCTTGCTCAAAATTATCTCTCTTAATACCGAGAAAACTAAATATATCGCATTCTCTATTCGCAACCCTGGTGAAGTGCTACAATCAACATATTGTATAACCTCCCACAACTGCCTTAATGAAACTGTCAATTGTTCCTGTCCGTCTCTCTCTCCAGTTGAATATATTAAATATTTGGGACTAATATTTGACAAAAACCTTAATTTTAAAATCATTTAATTCATCTCTCTAACAGAATAAGAAAACTCATATATATATTTAAACAAATAAGACAGTCAGCCAATGCTAAGATTATGAAAATGATCTATTACTCCTTGTGTCAAACAGTTATAACCTACTGTATTACTTGCTGGGGCGGTGCCGCTAAAACGCATAATTTAATTGTAGAAAGAGCTCAAAGAGCCTTATTGAAGGTTAGTTACTTCAAGCCCAGGTATTTTTCTACCACTGAGCTGTACAGGGAATGTGAGGTGCTTACTACTGTACGTAAACTGTTTGTACTAGCGTTAATTACATTTTTTGGCAACGACACTACCAGCCGCACTACCAGTAGTGTCGTTGCCAATTAACGACACTACCAAACCTTTTTTGGATTAAATTGTACAGTCAACACAGCAAAGTTCAGAAATATAATTCTCTATTTAATAAGTAAATCGTGAGATATCAGTAAAAGCAAACTTCAGAAATGTAACTCTTTATTTATTAACAAATAAAAGCAAACTTATTTGAAAAAAATACTCAATCATGTGGAAATACAAAAATTAACGCAAATCTTTATTCGGCCTTACATTTTGTGTGACCCAAGAGTTTTGACACTTTTTGACCAGTGATAAAAACAGCATTAAACTAGAATGTCTGGGTAAACTTTCGTCAAAGCGTTTATTGGTGCTATTTCATAATCGAAATGAACTTTTGTGGCCGTGAAGTCCGGTAGCTTAAAATAACTAGAGGTCTTCTTATCCATCATCAAGGTAAAAATTAAGGTCTCCCATTGTTTGAATTGATAGAGCTGCCAATATCGTTGTCAACTTCTATAAAATGTTACCGTAATATTTTGAGAATGTAATATTTTGAGTACGAAGGTTGGCTTGCATTGTAGCTTCAACCCTGATAAGAAAACATTGCTGTACATATCTTAACTGTTACTGTTCCTAAACATTTTGTAATTTAATAATTCGAACGCCTCCAAATAGATGTACCATTTTTATATTTCTTCAGTACCTATATGATATTTGTGTTTGGCCAAAGGCAACGCAGTTCCCTCATTCTTCGGCAAAAAATGTAAAACTGATTCGTTATTATCAGCTTCCAACATCTTATAAGATTTGTTAAATTTTGTTCAAAGCTAGACCTATGAACTGGTGTCACGAACCAACGTAATGTCAGAAATAGTTTCACAATAATAATTTATCCATCAAATATCAGCATTTTTGTTTTTGGGTTTGAAATCATCCAATGACTTCTCCCGCTCTGGGTGAATCGGGAGGGCGTGTCATACTTTTACTGACTAAACCCACCCGTGTTCCTTCAGTTGCTTGTGCCGGGACCGCGGTAACTCTCTTACAAAATTATCCGCGACCCAGACACACGGCGCACGGTTGGCGCAGTGGTTGAGCGATTGACTGCTGCGCTGCGTGTCGCGGGTTCGATTCCCGCACAGAACAAATATTTGTATGACCTACAAATAATTGTTCCGGCTCTGGGTGTTGTGTATGTGAGTTTATATGTTTATAAACGCACCCACGATACAGGAAGAAATTCGGCCTAAAGGCGCCTATGGTGGCCGGGAATCGGCCTGCGACTCCCGACGATCGGGGCATCGCCTGCGGTGCCTAGAGGCGTCTCATTTGCGTCTCCCTCACGCGTTCCGCCTAACGCTTTCATCAAATATCAGTCTAAGGTCAGAACAAATTATCGCCAGTGTCATTTAATGTTTGTCATATTTTTAAAATGCATAAGTAAAAAAGAATTTCCGCAAAAGAGATTGATCATGAATTAGTTCAACTTGTAGAATTTGGAGTTGATGTTAGTGGAATAGGAATCCAAAACTTTTGTGTTCACTGTACAATTTAATCCAAAAAAGGCTTGGTAGTGTCGTTAATTGGCAACGACACTTGGTAGTGCGGCTCGTAGTGTCGTTGCCAAATAATGGTTAATTATAAGACAGCATTCCTGTGTCCAGCTAAGTAACCTGACTGAAAAAGAAATTATAGGGAGAAGACGTTTCGATCTATTAAAATCTGTACCCTGCAGAACATCTTTTGCTCAAATGTTCCTAGGCCCAAGACTATTCAACATTGCTAATAAACATTTGCACATTCTCCACATGACAAAAAGAGAATGCAAACAGAATGTCATCACTTGGCTTCTATCCTTAAACTACGATGAAACTGAAAAGCTATTCAGCATACATGCATAATTTCTCTATGTAATAAAAATTATATTAGTTTAAATCGTTTATTTGTTTATGTCTTGAATGGCAGAATTAAGTGGACGATTATACATTGATTCATGAGTTCAGCACCTATGTTATTCTACTTGAAAACAATCTAAATCCTAAGTTTTCTCCGGCACACACGCGCACTCACATAAACATGACACGCACACACAAAAATAACACTCCCACACACCCAACACACACACATACACTCACACACCCATACACTCACCAGCAGACACCATTTATTTTTTGTTTGTTAATTTTAATTCTAGTTTTGCACCTAAGAATCCCTAATTCTTTTGCTCTTGTAATGAGACTAATCTATAAAACTATTCCTGTAATTAAAATACGTGTTGTTTATGTTGTTGATCAACAGTTACAATTTGTTAACGAGGGTGGGCGCTGATACCTATAATTACAAGATATTAACTTATCTTAGTTTAGGTATTGGCTGCAACTTTAACTTACAACTTTACTTACCATTTGCTTATTTTTTATTGTAAACCATAACATTTTGTGTTTTTACTTGAAGGTGCAAATAAACTATTTTATTTTTATTTTTTTATTTTTATTTTATCGTAGCGTCTAGGCACGAAGTTTCATTAGCAGTGCCAAAAGTAGCCACATCACTCATTGTTCAAAG
>CATKRY010000206.1:0-18015 GCA_949775005.1 Orthosia gothica
TTAAGTGGGGCTCCCATAACGTGTGTGAAGTTAGCATCTCAAATGTTAGCATCTCACAAATTAACGCCACATATAATGGCATCCCGCATAGTTCTACAGTTCTTGATAAGTTTTAACAATAGTTCCGTCGATTTTACTATCAAAATCGCTTTTTGAAAAAATGAGATGCTAACTTCGCAATACATATTATAGCATCTCATCGAATTTCTCTAATAAACAGCACACTTAAGGGCATTCCGCATAGTTCTACAGTTCTTGATGTGTTTTATCAATAGTTCCGTCGATTTTACTATAGTAATTTTGCATATCAGCATTTTGAAAAAATGAGATGCTAACTTCGCAATACATATTATAGCATCTCATCGAATTTCTCTAATAAACAGCACACTTAAGGGCATTCCGCATAGTTCTACAGTTCTTGATGTGTTTTATCAATAGTTCCGTCGATTTTACTATAGTAATTTTGCATATCAGCATTTTGAAAAAATGAGATGCTAACTTCGCAATACATATTATAGCATTTCATCGAATTTCTCTAATAAAAAGCACACTTAAGGACATTCCGCATAGTTCTACAGTTCTTGATGTGTTTTATCAATAGTTCCGTCGATTTTACTATAGTAATTTTGCATATCAGCATTTTGAAAAAATGAGATGCTAACTTCGCAATACATATCATAGCATCTCATCGAATTTCTCTAATAACACGACATTTAAGGGCATTCCGCATAGTCCTACAGTTCTTGATGTGTTTTATCAATAGTTCCGTCGATTTAACTATAGTAATTTTGCATATCAGCATTTTGAAAAAATAAGATGCTAACTACGCAATACATATAATAGCATCTCATCGATTTTCAAAAAATAAATAAAAAAAAAGTTAAGAAGTATGCTCATCGGTGTCTATAACTCCTATGACTAGACTTTATAAAAACATACTACAGGAAGCCGGAACTCTCACTTAATATGTCACAGAACCTGGTTGAAGATTTAGGTTAGCTAAAATCAAGGAAATATACTTCGTACGCAATAAAAAAATCAAAAAAAAATGTTGGAAGGTACTAAGGCCAGGCATCTCTCTGGTTTTCAGTACTCCTATGAAACGTCATAACGAAAACATGCAACATTAAGCCAGAACTCTCACTTAAGTATCTACTGAGCCTGGTCGAAGATTTAGTTGAGCAATAATCAAGAACATTATATGGGTTCATTAAAAAAAAACTAAAAAAAATATCAAGAGGATCTGAGGCCGAGCATCTCATCGTATTCTAATACTCTTAAAACAGCACTTTATAAAAACATACAAGAGAAATCCAAAACTCTCACTAAACATTCTACAGAGCCTAGTTGAAAATTTAGGTTAGCCAAAATCAAGAAAATTTTCAAAGTTCATTACAAAAAAAATTAAGAGGTACTGAGGCCCAGAATCTCATCGAATTCTATTACTCCTATATTTATGCTTTAAAAAAACATACTACCGAAATCCAGAACTCTCACTCAGATTCCAGAGCCTGGTTGAAGATTTAGCTTAGCTAAAATTAAGGAAATATACTTTGTACGCAATAAAAAAATAAAAAAAATGTTGGAAGGTAATAAGGCCACGCATCTCACTGGTTTTCAGTACTCCTATGAAACGTTATAATGAAAACATGCTACATTAGAACAGAACTCTCACTTAAGTATCTACTGAACCTGGTCGAAGATTTAGTTGAGCAATAATCAAGAACATTATAAGGGTTCATTAAAAAAACCTAAAAAAAATATTAAGATGATCTGAGGCCCAGCATCTCATCGTATTCTAATACTCTTAAAACAGCACTTTATAAAAACATACAAGAAAAATCCAGAACTCTCACTAAACATTCTACAGAGCCTGGTTGAAAATTTAGGTTAGCCAAAATCAAGAAAATTTTCAAAGTTCATTACAAACATTACAAAAAAAAATTAAGAGGTACTGAGGCCCAGAATCTCATCAAATTCTATTACTCCTATATTTATGCTTTAAAAAAACATACTACCGAAATCCGGAACTCTCACTCAGATTCCAGAGCCTGGTTGAAGATTTAGCTTAGCTAAAATCAAGGAAATATACTTTGTACGCAATAAAAAAATCAAAAAAAAAATGTTCGAAGGTACTAAGGCCAGACATCTCACTGGTTTTCAGTACTCCTATAAAACGACATAACGAAAACATGCTAGATTAAGCCAAAACTCTCACTTAAGTATCTACTGAGCCTGGTCGAAGATTTAGTTGAGCAATAATCAAGAACATTACAAGGGTTCATTAAAAAAAACCTAAAAAAAATATTAAGTGGATCTGAGGCCCAGCATCTCATCGTATTCTAATACTCTTGAAACAGCACTTTATAAAAACTTACAAGTAAAATCCAGAACTCTCACTAAACATTCTACAGAGCCTAATTGAAAATTTAGGTTAGCCAAAATTAAGTAAATTGTCAGAGTTCATTATGAACATTTCAAAAACAATGTAAAGGGGTTCTGAGGCCCAGCAACTCATCGTATTCTATTACTCTTGAAACAGCACTTTATAAAAACATACAACAGAAATCCAAAACTCTCATCAAACATTCTACAGAGCCTATTTAAAAATTTATGTTAGCCAAAATCAAGTTAATTTTCAGAGTTCATTACAAACATTCCAAAAAAATAAATAGTAGGTTCTGAGACCCAGCGTCTATTTGAATTCTATTACTCCTACAACTGGACTTTATAAAAACATAATACAGAAAGCCAGAACTCTCACATAATATTCTACAGAGCCTAGTTGAAAATTTAGGTTAGCTAATCGAGAAAATTTTAAGGATTCATAACAAATATAAAAAAATAAAATAAGAGGCTCTGATGTCCAGCATCTCATCAAATTCTATTACTCCTATATTTATGCTTTAAAAAAACATACTACCGAAATCCAGAACTCTCACTCAGTATTCTAGAGCCTGGTTGAAGATTTAGCTTAGCTAAAATCAAGGACTATAAAACGACATAACGAAAACATGCTAGATTAAGCCAAAACTCTCACTTAAGTATCTACTGAGCCTGGTCGAAGATTTAGTTGAGCAATAATCAAGAACATTACAAGGGTTCATTAAAAAAAACCTAAAAAAAATATTAAGTGGATCTGAGGCCCAGCATCTCATCGTATTCTAATACTCTTGAAACAGCACTTTATAAAAACTTACAAGTAAAATCCAGAACTCTCACTAAACATTCTACAGAGCCTAATTGAAAATTTAGGTTAGCCAAAATTAAGTAAATTGTCAGAGTTCATTATGAACATTTCAAAAACAATGTAAAGGGGTTCTGAGGCCCAGCAACTCATCGTATTCTATTACTCTTGAAACAGCACTTTATAAAAACATACAACAGAAATCCAAAACTCTCATCAAACATTCTACAGAGCCTATTTAAAAATTTATGTTAGCCAAAATCAAGTTAATTTTCAGAGTTCATTACAAACATTCCAAAAAAATAAATAGTAGGTTCTGAGACCCAGCGTCTATTTGAATTCTATTACTCCTACAACTGGACTTTATAAAAACATAATACAGAAAGCCAGAACTCTCACATAATATTCTACAGAGCCTAGTTGAAAATTTAGGTTAGCTAATCGAGAAAATTTTAAGGATTCATAACAAATATAAAAAAATAAAATAAGAGGCTCTGATGTCCAGCATCTCATCAAATTCTATTACTCCTATATTTATGCTTTAAAAAAACATACTACCGAAATCCAGAACTCTCACTCAGTATTCTAGAGCCTGGTTGAAGATTTAGCTTAGCTAAAATCAAGGAAATATATACTTTGTACGCAATAAATAATTCAAAAAAAAGTTTAAGAGGTGCTGCCGCCAGGGTTCTCATCGGTTTCTAGTACTCTTATAACTGGACTTTACAAAAATAAGCTAGGAAAAGCCAGAACTCTCACTAAATATTCTACAGAGCCTGGTCGAAGATTTAGTTGAGCAAAAATCAAGAAAAATTTCAGAGTTCATTACAAAAAAATAAAAAAAATATTAAGGTGAACTGAGGCACGGCCACTCATTGAATTCTATGACTTCTATAAATTGTCTTTATAAAAAAATACTGCAGAAAGCCAGAACTCTCACTAAACATTCTACAGAGCCTATTTGAAAATTTATGTTTGCCAAAAGGCAGAAAATTTTCACAGTTCATTACAAAAATTTCAAAAAACAAATTACAGATATTGCCCAGCATCTCATTGAATTCTTTTACTCCTATAACTGGACTTTATAAAAACAGACTACAGAAAGCCAGAACTCTCATATAATATTCTACAGAGCCTAGTTGAAAATTTAGGTTAGCCAAAATTAAGAAAATTGTCAAAGTTCATTATGAACATTTCAAAAAAAATATAAAAGGGTTCTGAGGCCCATCATCTCATCGTATTCTAATACTCTTGAAACAGCACTTTATAAAAACATACAAGAGAAATCCAAAACTCTCACTAAACATTCTACAGAGCCTAGTTGAAAATTTAGGTTAGCCAAAATCAAGAAAATTTTCAAAGTTCATTACAAACATTACAAAAAAAATTAAGAGGTACTGAGGCCCAGAATCTCATCGAATTCTATTACTCCTATATTTATGCTTTAAATAACTGGACTTTACAAAAATAAGCTAGGAAAAGCCAGAACTCTCACTAAATATTCTACAGAGCCTGGTCGAAGATTTAGTTGAGCAAAAATCAAGAAAAATTTCAGAGTTCATTACAAAAAAATCAAAAAAATATTAAGGTGAACTGAGGCACGGCCACTCATTGAATTCTATGACTTCTATAAATTGTCTTTATAAAAACATACCGCAGAAAGCCAGAACTCTCACTAAACATTCTACAGAGCCTATTTGAAAATTTATGTTTGCCAAAAGGCAGAAAATTTTCACAGGTCATTACAAAAATTTCAAAAAACAAATTACAGATATTGAAGCCCAGCATCTCATTGAATGCTTTTACTCCTATAACTGGACTTTATAAAAACAGACTACAGAAAGCCAGAACTCTCACATAATATTCTACAGAGCCTAGTTGAAAATTTAGGTTAGCCAAAATTAAGAAAATTGTCAAAGTTCATTATGAACATTTAAAAAAAAATATAAAAGGGTTCTGAAGCCCATCATCTCATCGTATTCTAATACTCTTGAAACAGCACTTTATAAAAACATACAAGAGAAATCCAAAACTCTCACTAAACATTCTACAGAGCCTAGTTGAAAATTTAGGTTAGCCAAAATCAAGAAAATTTTCAAAGTTCATTACAAAAAAAATTAAGAGGTACTGAGGCCCAGAATCTCATCGAATTCTATTACTCCTATATTTATGCTTTAAAAAAACATACTACCGAAATCCAGAACTCTCACTCAGATTCCAGAGCCTGGTTGAAGATTTAGCTTAGCTAAAATTAAGGAAATATACTTTGTACGCAATAAAAAAATAAAAAAAAATGTTGGAAGGTAATAAGGCCAGGCATCTCACTTGTTTTCAGTACTCCTATGAAACGTTATAATGAAAACATGCTACATTAGAACAGAACTCTCACTTAAGTATCTACTGAACCTGGTCGAAGATTTAGTTGAGCAATAATCAAGAACATTATAAGGGTTCATTAAAAAAAACCTGAAAAAAATATTAAGATGATCTGAGGCCCAGCATCTCATCGTATTCTAATACTCTTAAAACAGCACTTTATAAAAACATACAAGAAAAATCCAGAACTCTCACTAAACATTCTACAGAGCCTGGTTGAAAATTTAGGTTAGCCAAAATCAAGAAAATTTTCAAAGTTCATTACAAACATTACAAAAAAAAATTAAGAGGTACTGAGGCCCAGAATCTCATCGAATTCTATTACTCCTATATTTATGCTTTAAAAAAACATACTACCGAAATCCAGAACTCTCACTCAGATTCCAGAGCCTGGTTGAAGATTTAGCTTAGCTAAAATCAAGGAAATATACTTTGTACGCAATAAAAAAATCAAAAAAAAAATGTTGGAAGGTACTAAGGCCAGACATCTCACTGGTTTTCAGTACTCTTATAAAACGTCATAACGAAAACATGCTAGATTAAGCCAAAACTCTCACTTAAGTATCTACTGAGCCTGGTCGAAGATTTAGTTGAGCAATAATCAAGAACATTACAAGGGTGCATTAAAAAAAACCTAAAAAAAATATCAAGAGGATCTGAGGCCCAGCATCTCATCGTATTCTAATACTCTTGAAACAGCACTTTATAAAAACTTACAAAAAAAATCCAGAACTCTCACTAAACATTCTACAGAGCCTAAGTGAAAATTTAGGTTAGCCAAAATTAAGTAAATTGTCAGAGTTCATTATGAACATTTCAAAAACAATGTAAAGGGGTTCTGAGGCCCAGCAACTCATCGTATTCTATTACTCTTGAAACAGCACTTTATAAAAACATACAACAGAAATCCAAAACTCTCATCAAACATTCTACAGAGCCTATTTAAAAATTTATGTTAGCCAAAATCAAGTTAATTTTCAGAGTTCATTACAAACATTCCAAAAAAATAAATAGTAGGTTCTGAGACCCAGCGTCTATTTGAATTCTATTACTCCTACAACTGGACTTTATAAAAACATAATACAGAAAGCCAGAACTCTCACATAATATTCTACAGAGCCTAGTTGAAAATTTAGGTTAGCTAATCGAGAAAATTTTAAGGATTCATAACAAATATAAAAAAATAAAATAAGAGGCTCTGATGTCCAGCATCTCATCAAATTCTATTACTCCTATATTTATGCTTTAAAAAAACATACTACCGAAATCCAGAACTCTCACTCAGTATTCTAGAGCCTGGTTGAAGATTTAGCTTAGCTAAAATCAAGGAAATATATACTTTGTACGCAATAAATAATTCAAAAAAAAGTTTAAGAGGTGCTGCCGCCAGGCTTCTCATCGGTTTCTAGTACTCTTATAACTGGACTTTACAAAAATAAGCTAGGAAAAGCCAGAACTCTCACTAAATATTCTACAGAGCCTGGTCGAAGATTTAGTTGAGCAAAAATCAAGAAAAATTTCAGAGTTCATTACAAAAAAAAAAAAAAAAAAATAAGGTGAACTGAGGCACGGCCACTCATTGAATTCTATGACTTCTATAAATTGTCTTTATAAAAACATACTGCAGAAAGCCAGAACTCTCACTAAACATTCTACAGAGCCTATTTGAAAATTTATGTTTGCCAAAAGGCAGAAAATTTTCACAGTTCATTACAAAAATTTCAAAAAACAAATTACAGATATTGAAGCCCAGCATCTCATTGAATTCTTTTACTCCTATAACTGGACTTTATAAAAACAGACTACAGAAAGCCAGAACTCTCACATAATATTCTACAGAGCCTAGTTGAAAATTTAGGTAAGCCAAAATTAAGAAAATTGTCAGAGTTCATTATGAACATTTCAAAAAAAATATAAAAGGGTTCTGAGGCCCGTCATCTCATCGTATTCTAATACTCTTGCAACAGCACTTTATAAAAACATACAAAAGAAATCCAAAACTCTCATCAAACATTCTACAGAGCCTATTTAAAAATTTATGTTAGCCAAAATTAAGAAATTGACAGAGTTCATTATGAACATTTCAAAAAAAATGTAAAGGGGTTCTGAGGCCCAGCAACTCATCTTATTCTATTACTCTTGAAACAGCACTTTATAAAAACATACAACAGAAATCCAAAACTCTCATCAAACATTCTACAGAGCCTATTTAAAAATGTATGTTAGCCAAAATCAAGAAAATTTTCAAAGTTCATTACAAACATAACAAAAAAATAAATAATAGGTCCTGAGACCCAGCGTCTATTTGAATTCTATTACTCCTATAACTGGACTTTATAAAAACATAATACAGAAAGCCAGAACTCTCACATAATATTCTACAGAGCCTAGTTTAAAATTTAGGTTAGCTAAAATCAAGAAAATTTTAAGGGTTCATAACAAATATTTAAAAAAATAAAAATAAGAGGTTCTGATGTCCAGCATCTCATCAAAGTCTATTACTCCTACAATTGGACTTCATAAAAACATGCCTCAGAAAGCCAGCACTCTCAATAAATATTCTACAGAGCCAATTTGAAAATTTAGGTTAGCCATAATTAATAAAATTGTCAGAGTTTATTACAAACATTTAAAAAATAATGTAAAGAGGTACTTAGGCCCAGCATCTCATCGAATTCTATTACTCCTATATTTGGACTTTATAAAAACATACTTCAGAAAGCCAGAACTCTCAATCAGTATTCCAGAGCCTGGTTGAAGATTTAGCTTAGCTAAAATCAAGGAAATATACCTTGTACGCAAAACAAAATTCTAAAAAAATGTTGGAAGGTAGAAAGGCCAAGCGTCTCTCTTGTTTTCAGTACTCCTATGAAAGATTATCACAAAAACATGCTATATTAAGCCAGAACTCTCACTTAAGTTTCTACTGAGCCTGGTCGAAGATTTAGTTGAGCAATAATCAAGAACATTATAAGGGTTCATTAAAAAAAAAACAAAAATTATTAAGAGGATCTGAGGCCCAGCATCTCATCGTATTCTAATACTCTTAAAACAGCACTTTATAAAAACTTAAATGAAAAATACAGAACTCTCACTTAACATTCTAAAGAGCCTAGTTGAAAATTTAGGTTAGCCAAAATTAGATGTGTCATCAGCAAACAACGCCATCTTCGGTTGATTTTGTAGTAATTGGGGTAAATGGCTAATATAAACTAAAAAGAGGAAAGGACCCAATATCGAGCCTTGAGGAACACCCATTTTCATTTCAGACCCTAGTGAGTTTACGCCGTTTACCTGAACTTTAACTTGTCTGGCGTGCTTCTAGTGCTAGCTTCAACAATAGTGTCTCATGGTTAAGGCAATCGAACGCCTTCGAGAGGTCGCAAAAGATTTCAATGGCGTCCTGTGCTTCCACCCAGGCGTTAAATATTTTCTTTATTAGGGTGACACCCGCGTCAGTTATGCAACGCCCTTTGGTAAAACCGTACTGTTGATCATACAAGATGGAATGTTTGTTAAAATGACGCAACAAGTGGTTGAGAATTTACTTTTCGAAGACCTTACTGAGAACCGGCAGTATTGACACTGGCCTATAACTAGTGGCTTCTTTGCTATCCCCGGATTTAAACAATGGAACTACTTTACTGTGTTTCATGAGGTCTGGAAAAACTCCTTGCTCAACACTAGTGTTAAATATGAAAGCTAAATAGGATGCAATAGTTTCAATGATTGGTTTACACACTTTTACAGATAGTCCCCAAATATCTTCTGTTGATTTTATTTTAAGATCTTTAAAAGCTTTTAAAACTAGCCTGGGGGTTTGTATGTTGAAACTTGAACTCCGAAGGGCACGCATTTACGTTATTTCTAAGTAAGGCAGCAGGCAGTGTGGGTGAGGAGTTTAAGGCTGCTGTAGTTTTAAATGGAATATTAAGAAAAAAGTTTTCAAATTCCTGAGCTACCTCTATATCTGAGTGTGTGGGACCATGTGCAGTTGCTAAATTAAATTCAGTATTTCGCTGTTTTTTCCTACCTGTTTCATTATTTATTATTTTCCAGGTAGTTTTTATTTTATCGTCTGCTGATTTTATTTTATTGCTAATACAGCGCTTTAGCTATTATTTATGCAATCTAAGGCGCAGTCCACATAAAAATGGCGTCGGGCGCGGACATGGCTCGGGCGGCTTCTTATTCCTTTCTAATTTCAAACTTAATGCATGGAAATAAACCGCAATTTAGGACACACGATATGTCGTTGCTCGAACTTGGTTATGACGTGACATTTAGATACCCGCGCCTGGTCAAATTGCGCTTTATTTCCATACATTTAGTTTGACATTAGAATGGAATAGGAAACCGCTCGTGCCATGTCCACGCCCGATGCCATTTCTGTGTGGATTGCGCCTTAAAGGTTTTTTAAATATTTCGCAACATATTTATGAAAACTTGTATTATTCATATTATGCTTTAGGCTATAGAGTTCATAAAGCTTTTCCCTGCTTTTACAAATGCCTGGAGTCGCCCAATCGCTAAATAAGAACTTAGTGTAAATACTTTTCGCTTTCAGTGGAAAAGTGTCATTGAATTGCGTGTTGAGTACTTTAAAAAACTCGGCATAGAACTCTTTTGGGTCATCTATATTAATAAAGTTTTGAACACAGTGAGATTTAATAGAATTTTTAATTAGTATTAATGATCCGCCATGTATCATACGTTTTCTGCAGTAATGGCTAACTACACGAAAATTTTCATAATTAATGGACTTGGTGATCTTTTAACCAATGTTCTGTTAGACAAATAATATCAAATTTGGTTTTTTCTAGAAATAGTTCTATTTCTAATAATTTGGAAGAGCAACCTTCAATGTTCTGATTTAATAATTTTAAAGAGTATTGCTCTCCCCTCAGCTTAGTACCACTAAATGGATTGCCAGAAGATACCTTCATACTATTCATTAATAATAACTGATTATTTCCAAGGGTAACTTCTATTGTCTTATGGACTAGTTTAAATTTATGTTGCTAGTTAAACTAGGCAACACAGGGTCATCAATTAATATAAAATTTGATAGATTTGCTATCAACATAGCAATCTCACGTCTACATCTACGTGACAGAGAGAAATCTCTCTGCGTTACTTTTAGTCCACTAATAAATATATAAGTATCAAAAAACAATAATTTGTCACTATGACAAGTCAACAATTGTAAAATGTTCCGCTTGTTCTCATCTTCTAAAAAGCTATACGAGTAAGGAAAAGCACAAACCATGAGCTTTTCTACATTTAACCCTAACAAGGTGTCAATACCAGCCATGATGTCCTTTTTGGTAATCCCAGTACTATTTCCCAATAGCAAAACCATTGTAGAACAATTATCTATATTTGAATTTATAATTCCATTGTTCTTAACTATGTTTGATGAAAATCTGTTCAGCCGATCAAAAGTTATGAGCGTTTTACTAGTTGAATTGGGGTGTTTTTGCAAGATTTCGTGTCATAATTACATGTTCAATAGATTGTCGATTGAAACGTGTCTTCAACTAGATAAATTATGTAAAATGAAGTAAAAATGTGCCGGGGGTTTTACAATTTTACATGTTCATTTACATAGATACAAGTATATACAGTATATACTTGTTCATTGATTTAACAATAGGTTATTTTTGGTTGCCTTCTTTAATTGAACATAAGAAAGTCATTAGCTGTAGTTCGGTAGGATAAACTACGAAATCACGAGGACGAAGTCGCGGGCGGAGAGCTAGTTGACTATATGATAGTGCAATAACGCTCGTGCTCACTCCTGTTTACACAATCGTGTAGTATTTGGCTTTTTATCTTTTTTTTATCTTTAGGGCACCGTGACTTTTTGTAGTGAATTCCTATATTATTTACCCAGTATGACATTGATTTGATTTCAAGTTCCCATCAAACTCTATTCGATAGCTCAAGTACCAAAATTCATGACATCTCCTACTCTTAGCGTTACCCGGAACCAACGACGGGGACGTGGTAAGATTTGGTTCCATTTTGAATATTTATGTATTTTTTTATTTTTGTTATATTTTTTATTCAATTTTATTTTTTTTGTATTTTTTTTTTGATTTTCGTTGTTTTCTCTTTTTTTTCATTATTTTTCTTCAATCAACAAATTGTATTTTCCAACTTCTCGTATTTCATTTTTTTTTTTCAATTTGAGTTTTATGTTCTCAATCTTATTAATAATAATCCTAGCTCAGGAAATAAAGACATTTGAATCGAAAAAATCCTAATTAAGTAATTTTACCAGAATTATGTTCAGTATGATAGTAGACATGTTGCCTGAAAAGTCCATAAGAAACCCATCACAGCAAAAAAAATCTGGCTTGTCAAAGGGTTAAATTTTTTTTCCTAAAGTTTTGATTTTACTGCAATTTGTTATGATAGCAAATTTATTCATTGTTCAATTGTAAACTTTAAAGTCCTGCATAAGATTAATTGGTTTTCGAGATATGAGCCAAAATATATTTATTTTTTGTTTTTATATTTTGAACTATATCTGTGCGTATATGGCAATTTAGGTTATTTAAATTATGTTTTTATGCTCAAGAGAGCCGTTTAATATTCAGGTTACCATAAACCATTATAATATTGTAGCGAAATGAAATATTAAGTATATTGATAAAATTGACCCGTGTTTCTTCTTTTTAATGATTAACATCGATCAACATATATAAAATTAGATGCGGTTGGATTATTTTTTTTGCACTCACAGGATCACGAGTTGGTCCTATGTCATTATATTCGTGCCAGTACATGCCTGATTTCGCGTATGCAATGTAATGTACTGCTGACCAATTCACGATACCAGCTAGCGAATAGCTTTTGTTTTTTATCTTTACAGTGTTTACTATGGATCCAAGTGTATGACGGAGATTATTATTTCGGTTTGTGTATCTATCGTCAGTTATAACACTCGTATCAATGATCAAATGTGGCCCATATTCAATCTCGTCCTGGAGTACATTTTTACATTTTCGGCAAAACCGCTTCGTTTGATGCCCATCATCAATTGCCTGTTGCATGGCACATAAGCCTTGACTCAGTATTAAATCAATATTTATACCGAAAACAATATTTTGATTTTTCAAGTTATAGCCGCATTGGCAGACAACTTTTGATGAGTAGCTTGGTGTGTCATTAAAAATGTATTGTGCCAGATGAGCTACGTTGCATTCAGTGTCCATTTGTTTTATTTTTTGTGTGATTGATTCCATTTTAAACAGTCCTGTTTTCATTAATATTTCGGCTCGTTCACGGCAATCGACTGCCAAAATTTTTTGTTTACCTGTGAGTATTTTTCGAGCCAATCGGATCGTTTTATTGGTAGAGTTGACAAGAGCCTGGCTATATACATCATTCGAAGCCATCCCACTCAAAAGCAGTTGGAAAAGCGAATCGAATGCACAGGTTCGTTTTAAGTTTAGCCGAAGATTTGCCATAATCACGGGCGGAGAGAAAAGCCCATTTTTAAATGCAGGTAGTTTTGAAACCTTCGCATTTTTTAAGAAATCCCATTCCGGGCATGTTTCTAAATAAGATGGTTTTCTTCTTTTTTTCACAGGGGATTTTTCAGACTCAGTAAATGTATTTTTCTTTTCAGCTTTTCCGCGCCAATCTTCCTGCGAGTTCCAAGCACTGCATTCATTGCACACTCAATGAATGCAGTGCTTGGAACTCGCAACTCGCAACTTGAGAACATATTTTCATCGTTTTTCAACCATTGTTCAGATGACCGACCATCGTCACCGTCCTCAACATTCGTATTGTCGCTCGTGGATTTAGACTCGTCTTCTTTAGACCTATCGGTAGGTTTAAGCTGATCATTAGGGCTCGGCATATCCTCTAAAATATCGTGCCGAAGATCAGCCTCGTAACTACTTTCAGTTCAACATTTTTTTAGAATTTTGTTTTGCGTACAAAGTATATTTCCTTGATTTTAGCTAAGCTAAATCTTCAACCAGGCTCTGGAATACTGAGTGAGAGTTCTGGATTTCGGTAGTATGTTTTTTTAAAGCATAAATATAGGAGTAATAGAATTCGATGAGATTCTGGACATCAGAACTTCTTATTTTTTTTTTGTAATGTTTGTAATGAACTTTGAAAATTTTCTTGATTTTGGCTAACATAAATTTTCAACCAGGCTCTGTAGAATGCTTAGTGAGAGTTTTGGATTTCTCTTGTATGTTTTTATAAAGTGCTGTTTCAAGAGAATTAGAATACGATGAGATGCTGGGCCTCAGAACCCCTTTACATTTTTTTTGAAATGTTCATAATGAACTCTGACAATTTTCTTAATTTTGGCTAACCTAAATTTTCAACTAGGCTCTGTAGAATGTTTAGTGAGAGTTCTGGCTTTTTCTAGCTTATTTTTGTAAAGTCCAGTTATAAGAGTACTAGAAACCGATGAGAAGCCTAGCGGCAGCACCTCTTAAACTTCTTTTTGGATTTTTTATTGCGTACAAAGTATATTTCCTTGATTTTAGCTAAGCTAAATCTTCAACCAGGCTCTGGAATACTGATTGAGAGTTCTGGCTTTCTGTATTATGTTTTTATAAAGTCCAGTTATAGGAGTTATAGAATTCAAATAGACGCTGGGTCTCAGAACCTATTATTTATTTTTTTGTTATGTTAGTAATGAACTCTGACAATTTTCTTAATTTTGGCTAACCTTAATTTTCAACTAGGCTCTGTAGAATGTTTAGTGAGAGTTCTGGCTTTTTCTAGCTTATTTTTGTAAAATCCAGTTATAAGAGTACTAGAAACCGATGGGAAGCCTGGCGGCAGCACCTCTTAAACTTTTTTTTGAATTATTTATTGCGTACAAAGTATATTTCCTTGATTTTAGCTAAGCTAAATCTTCAACCAGGCTCTGGAATACTGATTGAGAGTTCTGGCTTTCTGTAGTATGTTTTTTTAAAGTATAAATATAGGAGTAATAGAATTCGATGAGATTCTGGGCCTCAGTACCTCTTAATTTTTTTTTTGTAAATTTTGTTATGAACTTTGAAAATTTTCTTGATTTTGGCTAACCTAAATTTTCAACCAGGCTCCGTAGAATATTATTTGAGAGTTCTGGCTTTCTGTAGTATGTTTTTATAAAGTCCAATTATAGGAGTAATAGAAGTCGATGAGATGGTGGGCCTCAGTACCTCTAAACATTTTTTAAATATTTTTGCAAAAAATACCTTAAAATTTTCACTATTTTAGCTAACATAAATTTTTAACTAGGCTCTGTAAAATATTATTTGAGAGTTCTGGCTTTCTGTAGTATGTTTTTGTAAATTCCAATCATAGGAATAATTGAATTCGATGAGATGCTGGGCCTCAGTACCTCTTTACATTATTTTTTAAATGTTTGGTAATAAACTCTGATTTTGACTAACCTGAATTTTCAACTAGGCTCTATTAGGTTTTAATGTACATAATATAGCTGGCTGCTAGAGCCTAGTCTATATTTAATTAAAATATGAAGATTCAACGTTCTGTTGAAGCTTGTCTTGTTGACAGAATATTTTTCGGTGTGTTTTATACGTGTTACTTTTTATTAGTACTCAGAATAAATCTAGTATGCTATTTTAATTATCTCTTGAGTTTCCTTGCACACATGCACTCTGCAGGGTAGTCCCCCACAGTGGTTATGGGCCCAGGAACGAGATATTAAAATTTCGTGCTTATTTATTGAATATCAGCAAATATTTAAGGTACGTTTGATTAAGTACGAACAGCTGATGAAATAAACAAGGTTGACGTAAAAGAGTCAACGATATGAGTACTGTTAAAATAGAACCACTTACTCAAGAAAATTACGAAACTTGGAGGATTCAGGCTGAAGCGGTTCTTATAAAGAACGACGCTTGGAGCTATGTAGACGGAAGCGTAAGCAAGCCTACAGAGCCGGAAGAAGCCAAGAAATGGGAAATCGGAGACGCAAAAGCTAAGTCTGATCTAATCCTAGCTATTAGTCCAAGTGAACTGAGACACATTCGCGGATGTAAAACGTCACGAAATGTTTGGCAAAAACTTGAGAGCATACACGCATCTAAGGGACCTGCCAAGAAGGCAACGCTGCTGAAGGAGTTGTTGCTACACAAGTTGGAGGAAGGTGGTGACGTTCGTGAACATGTCATGCATTTCTTCGAAGTAAAAAGTAAACTAGCTGATATGGATATTCAGATGCATGATGATTTAGTATCCATAATGCTTCTTTATAGCTTACCATCAAGCTTCGAGAATTTTCGATGCGCGATCGAATCCAGAGACACGTTACCAGACCCTGAGACTTTGAAGGTTAAAATAATCGAAGAGGTATGTTCGAGACGTCAGAAAGGAAGCGAAGAAAAAGCTCTCCTTGCAAAGTCCAAAATTAAGAAACCTTTCAAATCAAAGAGTGATGCTAACAAGACGAATTTTAAATACAAGTGTTTTAAATGTCACAAACATGGCCACAAAGCTTCTGAATGTGATATGAAGAAAGACAAGGATCAGTGTCGTGATAGTGCAAAGTATGTTTTGGAATGTGATTTGCAAAAAGATAATTTCAGCCTTGTAACCTTTAATTGTATTGCAGGTGATAATGCTGCTTGCAACGGGAATGGAGGCTGGGTCATTGACAGCGGTTGTACATCACATTTATGCAACGATCCTAGTAAATTTGGCAATTCATTGATACCTTTGTCGGGTAAGCTAAATCTAGCGATAAACTCGAGCACAGATGTTAAAGGTAAGGGTACCGTTAGATTAATTACATGTAAAAATAATTCCAAAACAATCGTGGAGTTGCCAGATACCTTATTTGTTCCAAACTTGCGATGTAATCTGATTTCGGTCGCAAGAATTACGAATAAAGGGTATAGTGTTAAATTCGATAAGAATATAGCTTATGTTAGGGACAGCTATGGTAACACTATGCTTGTAGCAAATCGTAGGGGTAATCTATATTACGTTGAGGAACAAATGGGAACAGTTTCCATTATTTCAGAAGCAGTTGATAAGGTAAGACTGTGGCATGAACGATTGGGTCATCTGAATGGAAGAGATCTTGTCAAACTCTTGAACAAATCCGGAATGAATATAAAGATGACGGATGTGAGTACATTGCATAATTGTGGTATCTGTGCTAGTGGGAAAATGAATGCATCATCATTTTCGAGGACGGATGGGCCATGTGATGAAAAATTACGGATTATTTATTCCGATATCGTAGGCCCGATGCGGCATGAAGCCATAGGTGGAGCGAAGTACTTTATTACGTTTATAGATGACTCATCGAGGTGGTGTGAAGTATATCTGCTATCCAAGAAAAGTGAAGCCCTTAAATATTTCAAGATATACAAAAGTTATGTTGAAAATATGACTGGCAAACGAATAAAATATATGCAGACGGATAATGGAGGAGAATTTTGTAATAAAGATTTTGATGAATATTTACAGACTGAAGGAATAGGGAGAAGATTAACTATTCCTAACACTCCTCAACAGAACGGGGTCGCAGAAAGGATGAACAGAACTCTTGTAGAGATGGCAAGGTGTATGATAATTTCATCCAACCTTTCACCTGGTTTTTGGGGTGACGCCGTTATGACGGCATGTCACGTTCGAAATCGATGTCCAACAAGTAGTCTTGAAGGTGGAACGCCGTATGAAAAATGGTACGAGCGGCCTGTGAACATAAACTATATGCATGTTTTTGGAAACAAGATACATGTTTTGGATAAGGAGGAAGGAAAAGATAAATTTGCACCTCGCAGTAAAGAAGGAATCTTTGTAGGCTATCCAAGAGACCGAAAAGGCTACAAGATTTGGTTGCCACAAGAACGAAAGTATGTCGTATCGCGAGATGTAAAATTTCACATAAACGAGACTCGATGCGATGAGAATAATTCTTCTATAACTGATCCACTGGAATTTGGGAATGAAGAGCTACAAGCTGATATCTGCCAAAGACCAGAACCAAATTATGTAGAGATAGATTTCCATGCAGGAAGGGCAGTTGACAACACAAGAGAGGTAGTGACGAGTTCACGTAGATTTGTTCCTGAACCTGAGAGGAATGTACAAAATGTCCAGGATAATATGGAGTCAGAAGCTGGTTCACCTCGTCATGTTAGCTCAGATGAAGTCCAACAAAATAATGAAGAAAAGACCTTAAAACGAGCCCCAGGAAGACCACGACTAGACAGAGGACATGTGGGACGCCCAAAGAAAATTTATCGTATGGTTGAAGTGGAACCTGAACTACAACAAGAAGAGTTCTCAGATTGCCAAGACTTTGTGGGTAATGCAGAGGTATCATTGAGGCAAGCTTTATCTGGTTCAGAAAAAGATGAATGGGAGGCAGCCATTCTCTCGGAGATACGAAGCATGATTAAAAATGATACCTGGGATATAGCGAAGAGACCCATGGGACGCGCTGT